>OLMO02000003.1:2658059-2694943 GCA_900291935.2 Cassiopea xamachana | reverse complement strand
ATATATATATATATATATATATATATATATATATATATATATATATATATATATATATATATATATATATATATATATATGAGTGTGTGTGTGGTGCCTGTGCATGATTGTATGTATATGCATTCTAAGCTGTCCAATACATACCTTGAATATTCGCAGTGGCCAGGGTTTCTCTGGTTAATTCTCCGGTCGGAACAGGAATGCTAAGGTCGGTCTGGACTAGTGCTTGCGTCAGCTCAACTTCACGTTGGCTATCCGTAATCGCCGTGCTATCTGGTGGTGTGGTAACGTTCTGCACGATAAATCCAGCCTGGGCGCTGGTCTGGTCGGTGGATGATGCAATGAGAGTAGACGTCATGTTGACCGGGATGATGAAATGATCTGTAAGCGTGGAACCGAAGCCATTAGAGCTGACCGGAATAAGCAGCTGGTGAGGTGAAAGCGAGGCTAACTGTAGCTGCAACTGGTATCCTTGAAGCGATGATAAATCTATTGCTGATGTAGCAATCAGTGATTGAGTATTTGATAATACGTCTCCATCTGGAAAAACAATGAGCTAGGGCCTAACACACTGCAAGACACAAATCTTTAGATGCTTCAAAACATTTTTATAAGAAACCACTTTATAAGGAACCTAGTGCTAGACAGCTTAAAATTTAAGAAAATTTTAGAACTACAAGGAAAGAGCTAAGAAACTCTAGACAAATGGCACATTAAAATCGTTAGCAGGTTCAACGTAAAGCTGTACCAAAACAATGTGAATATGACATTGTTGTAGAATTTAACTCGTACCGACGCATTTTGTTTCTTATGAGACAAGTAGTTTGCTACATTTACGTTCTGCATACGCTTTCACAGCAATTTACTTAGCTAAATTAAGAAACTTTTAAGAAACTATTAGAACTTAAGTGTGGTCAAAAATTAAGACACTTTTAGTACCAGACCTTGAGCTAGGTTTCTTATTTAAAAAAACATGTACAGTGACATAACTGAGGCACTCGGGAAATTAAAAAGATTAGGGCCCTATCTTAGTCTTCACATCAAATAATGTAAAATATTTGTCTCACTACAATACCAGAGGGGCCGTTTGACGTCTCAAGACTTTGGGGGGCTCTTAGGAGTTGTTCCAACCCCCGAAATCTGTCTGCAACGCCACTGAAATGCTACGTAAGCAATTGACAAACGCTAGACACGTGAAAGAATTCGAGTCAGGGGGGTAACGCCAGTGAAGAGCTAGGACAGGGGTCGGCAACCCAAAATGTTCAAAGAGTTAATTTAACCAGTTTTAAGCTGGAAAGAAAACACTGGGAGCCAGATTTTAAACCAACATACCTAGTAGCTACAGTATACTTATAATTAATGTTTCCAGACTTAACAATGTTGAATGAGGTGAAATTCTTGCAAGCCAAAGACCTGAATCAATGGCTCAAATTTTTACAGCAGTACTCTCTTCCACAATGATAGTGATGAGAAATGGGGGTCCGGGGGCTTGCCCCCAGAAAAAAAATTTAGAATTACATTCTCTTGAATGCTGGAAAATGTCATTTTGCAAGATAGGAGATCTACTAAAATCTCAATAATTGCCTTTCACTCAATTTATGATTCGTTATTGTTCTGTAGAAAAGACAATAATAAGTTGTCAATTCATCAAAATCCAATTGCTCCCTTGAATTCCATTACTTTGTAAACCACACGTCCAGAAATTGTCTACTGGAAATCCGAAACTCAAAAAAAGGTGCGTTACCTTCTAGTGAGGTCCTAATCTACTCAATTTTTGCAGTGGGTATCTTCCTAGCTGACTAATTTGCAAACAGAAATTCCCAAATGTAGTTGCACCAAAGGTTACAGAGTTAAAAACGTGGTGTGCTTCAAAATCAGGATATATGTAGGCCACAAAGCCGAAGCGCAATTACAGACTGGCAAGCTAAGGGAGCCTCAAAATTGGGGCGAAAGAGCTGCAGGTTGCCGACCCCTGGGCCAGGGGGATATAGCTCCGTCTTCAGAGCACGCTAGCCTCCCTTCCGTCGGACTCTTCTTCTGATAGATATATTGGTGCTTACTGGAGCCATATTTACTTCACCCCATCGGAGGAGTAAGCCCCCGTTTCGGAAATTCTTGGTACTACCCAGGCTCGAGCAAGTTAAAATTTAACTTGAGAATGTTAAACAAATGAATGGTGAATTACCTTGGATACCACCTTGTGAAGAACTGGCGGGAAAACCAGTTAATGCCACGTGATTTGCAAAGCGCTCAGTGCTGTGCAAGGAGACTGGGTTCGAGGCTACAGAAAAGGTTGAGGCCAGTGCAACGGCTTGGCGGTCAATTTTCACTTTCAATGAATCAAGATAAGTCGTGCGCAAGTATTCCAATATCCCTGTTTGAAAAGGTGGCTTGGGTTAATGAGAGTGATAATCATTGACATCAACGTGTTTGTCATGTCGGCATCATCATAATCATAATCAAAAACACAATAATAATTATCATTATTATCACCAAAAACATCTCACTATCACCATGACAATTATCACCATGACAATCACTCACTGTCACCATCATCATCACTATCACTATCATCACTATCACCATCACTATCAGTATCATCACTATCACCATCATCATCACTATGACTATCATCGCTAATCATCACTAATCATGACTATCATCACTAATCACCATCACTATCACTATCGTCACTATCACCATCATCATCACTATTACTATCATCACTATCACCATCATTATCACCATCATCTTCATACTTATCACCATGACAATCATCTGACTGAGTCTGACTCTAAGGGAGCATTGTGTACCCCTCTTTTCCCCGATTTCTACGTTTCTTTCTCGCACACTACGCTTATCACAATGCAAGCTTATAGTCGTCATGATCATTACACTATCACCAGCATCATCATCATTATTATCAACACCATCAAATCATCATCATCATCATCGTCACCAATATCATCACTATCCCATCATCGTCATCATTATCAATACAGTGCATCCTCGTTTATCCGAACAGCTTGGAATGAAAATCTTGAAGAGTTTCGGATAAGTTCAATATTTGGATTATTGAAGATGTCCACATTTGTAGGAAAATCAAACACAAGAGGCAAAAAACCTATTTTATAGCGTCTTATATAGTAATAAAAATTCAAAGCAAAACTGGCTTATTTAAAAGGCAGAATTCATTGTATTTTGCTTTCTGAAGCTTTCTAGCTGTTCAATGATGCAACTGTGTTGGTGCAAGTCAATGATGTGGCTGTGTTGATGCTAGTCGATTCATCTTAAAACCTAAGCCATTTCCAGCATGAATCAAAGGCGTCCATTGTATTTTTATAGCTGACAGGTTTTTTCTTGATTGAAAGGATGTGTGTGGGATATCAATCAACTGTTCGGATAATTGAGGTTCGGATAACCGAGGTTTGGATGAGTGAGCATGTACTGTACTGTTGTCATAACCATGATCAGTCCCGCCAAGAGGGGTGAGCAGGAGGGGGAGGGTAAATTGCCACAGGACCTCATAATGCCCAATGTTTCAAGGTCCAAGGAGACTTATAAAGTAAACAATAAAGTGATTTTTTCAAAGCTAATTTTTAGGTCCTGAAAATTTTCTCGTCACTTCTCCCACAGGGGCCTCATCTCACTATTTTGCCCCGGTGCCTCTGAATTCTCTACACGGTCCTGTCCATGATCAATGATATCATCACAATCATCAATGCCAATCACGATCAATACTATTATGATGAAACAAAAATATCAACAATATTTTTTGTCAGTATAACATCCAAAGCATACATCATAAAACTTACCTTGAAAACTAAGAGTTTTAAAATCAGGAACTCTTTTCTTTAAAGCCCACCATTTCCCTCTCAACCACTGGTGAGAGCGTGCACTGAAAAATAAAATAAAACAGAGTCACAGTGTGGCTATACTTACAAAAGAAAAAGATCTTCGCGTATTAAACAGAATTTACAAATTCTGCTAAGGGGGCATCTATAAAGAATATCCGCACCCTAGGGGGAAGGGAGGGGGTTTAGCAGTGTGGTCTCTGGAAGAGGGCATTTAAAGGTCATTTTATCATCATTTTCCTGCGATAAAGATTGAAAAATAAGAAGCGAACAAGATGTGAGTACAGTATAAATGTCGTTTTCAAGGAGATTTTATGTTTCCATAGCTTTTGCAGCTCGTTATTCTCATTCAACTCAGTGTCTGCACGGGTAGGGGGAGGTTAAGCAAAAAGCGGCCAGGCGTGGACAGGGGGAGGGAGGGGGTTGAAAACTGGCAAAAATGTGCAGACATCCTTTATGGATGACCCCTAAAGAGAACAGAATTGCAAATGAACGCCACTTTGGAAAGAAGTGACCTGCCTCTGCGCATGACAAAACCTACTTCTGCGCATGACACAAACTACCTCTGCTTTTGAACATTAAAAACTATGTGTGCATTTAAAAGATAAAACCTGCCTCTGCGCTTGAACAAACAAGGCATGCAGGCAATTTCTTGTTGGGGAGACGAGAGCGATGGTCTATTGTTTTAAACAAAGTTTGCGATCTGTTGTTCGACCAATCATATTGAGCAATTCTTACATCGTAAACGCACGCGCAGAACGATTTTTGTTTCTTCACGCACGATGTTGCTTCATAAACTAAACATAAACATAACATAAACATAAAGTTTATGTTGCAAACATAAACTAGATTTTGCACTGCTGGTTTCCCTCCAATCCGTTTGACCTTTTTAAAAGCCATCGTAAGTAGCATTACGTCACCTACCAAAAAAGCCGCTTGTGCGCATGCGTTTACGATGTAAAACGTTGAGCACAAACCGTTTTTGAACAAATCAATCTCATCTCCCCAACAATTTCACAGTCAATAGAACATAAACTTTATTATCAAAAAACTGTAGCTGAAATGCGACTGCGTTGTTGAAAAAAGTGAAACGAAAATAAACTGGGAACATCATCATACCTAGGCCATTGTTGTGCGAGCTTCACCCAGTTTATTTCGTTTTCATCCATGATATCCAAACTTGAGACTCTGAAAAATGGAACAGCATTAATCAGAAAATCAAATTTAAAAAGATTATTATGAATACCAACGAATTAGATATGGCATTGATGCTGTGAAGAACTAATCATGAAACTTAAGAAAACTATGAAGTAGTAAATAAAGGATAGATGTAATGGATGTAGAATAGAGATAACAAATAAACATTGAAGATAATGGAACAAGAATGAATAAAATAAATATAATGAATAATGAAAAAGGAAATGAATATTCAATAGAGAAAATAAATAAAGAATAGAAATAATGGATAAAGAACAGAAATAATGGATAAAGAATAGAAGTAATGGAGAAAGAATAGATAAAGAATAGAAATAATGGATAAAGAATAGAAATAATGGATAAATAATAGAAATAATGGATAAAGAATAGAGGCAATGGATAAAGAATAGAGGTAAATGTGTCGGTCAGCCAAGTGAAAGGCTTCATACAGCTTTGTTTTTTCTAAATAAGTTCCTTGAGCATGAATATTTACAGTTTTTATCTATTATCAAAACTCAAACTCAGTCAGAATTTAATTCAATAAGGTTGAAGTCTCATTAGTGAGCAAACGCCAAAAGGACATGAAGAAAAATTCGACATCAGACTCTAGTACACTATCCTTTTCCAAAACTGGAATAGTGTTTCATGACTATCTACTGCTTTAACGTCAATAGGACTAAGGTAGCACCTTTCTATTAAAGATATCTCATCGTTTTTCGTCCATTCTTTTCCACTGACTTCTTTCCAGTTTAAATAATTCAACCTAAGACAGATGTGGAATAAAGGTCAGCACATCCATTATACTCAGTAACTACTGCAATATCATTTTTCTAAAACTTGACATCATGTTTCATAATTTAATGAAGATACAATGATACACCTCTCTAACTACAGGCAGTGTATTAATGGCTTGTCTTTCTAAACAAATAATTAAAATAAGCATTGCGTATAAGGAAAAAAAATTTTAATAATAATAATAATAGCGATATCTGAGCGCCATTCCCATGGAATTTCAACCTGGGGAGATCCAAAAAATTTCTAAGACAATAAATTAGGTGAAATCGGTAGGGTAATGATGAGACAACAACATTATGGAAGTTAAAGCCACAGTTGATAAATATTCTTTGAAATTCAACATTTTTTGTTTGGTTGAATTTTTTTTACGAAATTACAAAGTGGTGCTCGTTGTCACACAAGCCACGAGACATTCTGGCATATTTTTCTAGAAAATTTACACATTAGCTAAAAAATTAAAAGCTACTTTGAATCTTCACCTATTGGCATAGCCAAATTCTAAATGTTACTTTGAATCTTCACCTATTGGCATAGCCAAATTCTAAATGTTACTTTGAATCTTCACCTATTGGCATAGCCAAATTCTAAATGCTACTTTGAACCTTCACCTATTGGCATAGCCAAATTCTAAATGTTACTTTGAATCTTCACCTATTGGCATAGCCAAATTCTAAATGCTACTTTGAANCCTTCACCTATTGGCATAGCCAAATTCTAAATGTTACTTTGAATCTTCACCTATTGGCATAGCCAAATTCTAAAAGCTACTTTGAATCTTCACCTATTGGCATAGCCAAATTCTAAATGTTACTTTGAATCTTCACCTATTGGCATAGCCAAATTCTAAAAGCTACTTTGAATCTTCACCTATTGGCATAGCCAAATTCTAAAAGCTACTTTGAATCTTCACCTATTGGCATAGCCAAATTTTAAAGCATCAATGACTGGCACTTGATCAGTTATAGAGGTCTCAAAAACCAAAATATTTTAAGATGAGTCTACAAAATGAAATAAGATAAAATAAGATGAATCTAGTTTTGATACCAATGGGGAAGGCAACTACTATAGAGTCTTCACAAATGGTGAACATTCAAATGTTTATTTTTACAAATTTCTTTCTATGCATAGAAACAACTGCTTAAAAAATAGACGCGATACATCATGCACGGGCAAACTACGGTCCGCGGGCCAAACCAGGCCCGGGAAAAGTTTTAATCCGGCCCACGAAGAACTTTTTACACTCTCTCCTGTGAATTGATGAATTCTTGAAAAATATTTTTAAATTGCTTTTGTGATAAGAGGTTATTCCAATCCTAAAGAGTACATTACAGTGTGGTTTTTTAAGATCTGCAACATTCCCTGCCGTACGGTTGAATTTTAAAAGCTACTGTCAGAAAATCATGATGAAATATTTGAAAAGTGTCTATCGGAAACTATATGTCGATGTTGTTGTTGTTTACTTTACTTTGAGTAGGCTGTTATACCTAGCTTATTCAGCTAACTTAGGCCTACTATGCATGCCGCATCCAGGCATGGGACCCCTAGTTTAACGTCCCTTCCGAAGGACAGCAAAGTGAGCTGTTTTGGTCGTTCATCTGGAGGTCGCCTATCCAGTTTCTGACTGTACACAGCCATGCTCAACTTCAATTAAGCTGATGGAACTGGCTGGGCCGCTTGGCCACTCACCCCGCTAAACTGAGAACCCTATGATTCATGGTTATGATGTGAATGCTTTTGGAAACATATCGTAAGAACATGTGCACATGTGCATAAATTTTTATTACGTGTCTTCTGTGTATGGCCCGCGGCCTTTGAAAAAACGCATAATTTGGCTCAAATTAGGAAAAAAGTTGCTGATGCATGTTATACATTTTCTTGTGAACACTCGCAGCGAGGAAAGATACAGTCACCGAGTCCTCACTACGAGTGCCACTTACAATATCGTCTGTATTTACAATTTTAGCACTAATACTGAGCACATTAGCAGCAGTAGCGTGCTCGGAGAGAATTCTCTAGGGGGGAACTTTCATTATAAAGAAAAATGGCTCCCCCTCAGACCTCAAACTTGTGCCCCTTCTGGTCTCAAAAAGTACGCTAAAATAGCGATTTCTCGGTTTCGCACCTCTAAACAGTCACTCTCAAGGGGGGCACGTACCCCCCTCGGCTCTCCCGACCAGGACGCCACTGATTAGCAGTCCCACATGCACAATACTGTGCTTGAAAATCTCTTTCTATTCTACAGCAAACATTTCGTCTTTAAAAGTAGGCCGTAAACACCTTTGAAAAACATAGACGTCCATCATACCACTTTGATCTGCATTGTTTTTCAGTTCTAGTCCCAAGCTTCTCAGCAATTTTAGACCAAATTACTCCTGACGTAACAGAGTCCCCTTCTTTCGTATTCGTCTGCTCTCTGACACATTGCGAAAGAAAATTCTCTTCTTCTTCAGTCCATCTTCCTGCAATGAAGAATATTACATACACGAACTGAAACCAACAAGGTAGAAACAGGATCAGTTCACTATTGTTTAGCATTGCACACTTTTATTTATAAGAATAAAGGTTTATAAGATTATTAAGGGTCAGCCGAAATTTAACAATACCTTAAGAATAATACAAGACTCAAGCTTCATCAAGGCTTAGAATTTTCTTATATTCGAGTTATAAACTGTTTTTATATTAACTTCTCCACTATCGATACAATATTTAATACTCTACTTCACTTGTATTTTGCTTTTTGATAGACAAGACATCAACCGAGATTTGAATATATTCTTTTGACTTTCAGGTTTAGTTACACCTTTGATATATATATATATATATATATATATATATATATATATATATATATATATATATATATATAAATATATATATATATATATATATATATTAATGGATAATTTAAGAATAATCTAAGACTCAAAATGAAAATGCTGCAAGAGTGTTGACACTCAGCAGAAAATTAGTTACCTAAAGTTGTGATTGGGCGATTTATATTATCTGCGGAAAGGCCCTTAAAACAGTTGAAAAAGATAAAGTCAGTATCAGTTTTAGCGTTCACCTCCTGTGTCTAAACGCTGACATCTAACAATTATTTGAGAATATTGCGAGGCTCAATCTTCATCAAGGCTTAGAATTTTGTGTATTCAAGTCTTGATACTGCTTTTAGATTAATTTTTGCACTATCGATACGATCTGCTAAGATGTTGACTCGCTTTATGATGAAGCAAGATATCAATAAAAATTTGAATAAACATTCCTTTGATTTTAAAACGAAGTTACACCTTTGCCACTTAAGATTAATTTAAGAATAATACTAGGTAAATATTCTGTTGGTACTACAGAACTTTACTACAGCACGAACAAGCGGCAACATTCTTTTGACATACTGAAAAGCCTTTTTCGTCCGACACTCATCAGAGTATGAAAACGTCGGATAGCGACCTAAAGGCAGTGGTGATTTCTAAAAATTTTAACAAGTGGGGCTCTAGGAACAACCACGCCCATAGTTGGGCATGGCCCATCTACAACCACGCCCATATTTTTAAAGATAGAAACATGATAATTTAGTTCAATACTGATATGGTATAATCAACAATAAGAGATGCCTCAATAACCATATAGCAGTGCACAATTGATCACAGCACTTTCGAAGCAAGGCCAATAAACTCTGAAAAGCTAAACCAATGCAATAATTTTAGGGGGGCTGAGCCCCCAAAATGAGCAGAAATTGTAACAAGGGGGCTCCACACCCTGAGCCCCCTAGAAATCACCCCTGCCGAAAGGTTAACCGAAATATATATCCAGATGCAGTTAATGCGTTAGGATGCGTCTAATTGGCCCCAGGTGTGACCAATTTGGACCTATTAACCATTGTTTACTTGAAGAGTCCCAGTGAGATAACGAACTCTTTTTGTCTACACAAGACTGGGTTTTGAGTCTTGATGTAAACAGATTCTAAAACACTTAAATGAAAAGACGATCTTGCTTGTCCAATGATCCGAAAATTATCGCCTGTATACTTAGACGCATCCTATCACGTATAATCGCATATGGCTATACATTTCGGTGAACTTTTCGGTCGCTATCGGACGTTTTCATACTCTGATGAGTGTTGGACGAAAAAAGCTTTTAAGTATGTCAAAGGAACGTTGCCGCTTTTTCGTGCTGTAGTAAACTAATATTAGGCTAAAAACCGGAAAAAATTAAGAATATTTGAGACTCAGCAAGAATGTAGGTATTCCTACAAATAAAAGTGTGTTTACCATATTTTAATATATTGCAATATAAAAAAATAGCTATATATTAAGACAATGCTGAGACAATGTTTTTCATCAGATTCATTCTTCTTCGTCTATATAGTAAAACATAAAGATAAACACACAGGTGCACGCACGCACAAACACATAAAAAAACGCTCAAACACGAACAAGCACGCACATTATATTAAATTATACCAATAGTCACGGCTACTAATATCTTTATAATTAAAAAAATAAAGAAAAAGTTTTAATGGCCTATTTCAGTGAAATAACGCTTAAAGATACAATGCAACAAAGAGATAATCGAGCGCATGAATTAACTTATCCAGAAAGTGTATACAGAAGATAGTGTATTAGAAAGTTATTGAGCCAAAAACGAACCTGTTTTTTTGTTTTTTCTTAACAGCCTACAGCGGTCCTTCACAGATGCAGCACTTCGTCCAATTAGATTACCGATCGTAGTCCAGTCATTGCCATGCTTAGTGTGTAAATTTCGCAGCTTCTCGACCTCTTCTTCCGAGTATTTCCCGATGTAGTTCTTGCGGTCGTAAAGTCGAAGAGTTTTTCGGTAAATCGCAAACAATGGCCTGGATATTCCTTTAGCTGTAAGATGAAATCATTTGTGCAGTGTGGTCACATGTTATGAAATTCAATAGAAATTCTCTACCATAGCAAAGAGCCGTGGCCTAGTGGTAATGCATTCGACTCAGACCAACGTGGTCCTGGGTTCGAGGCCCACCGCAGACCATTGGTGACGTCAGGAAGAGCATCCTGTCCTAAATGCTCGCGTCAGAACTAAAGTCCTCTCAGAGGCACCCTCCAAGCCCCAAGGAATTAGGGGAAACGGAGGTAAAATCGAGTAAATGTAACAGCTAACTTAAGATAATCTCTCTCTCTCTCTCTCCTAAGATTATGTTACGATTTACATAATGATAAATGAGGGATTACAAAAATAGTATAACCAATAAGAATCGAATTGTGCGATTACTCTACCCAATAAAAATTACGAAAAGCATCTGAGTAATTGCATCCTATTGACTAATTGTTTATCAAAAACGCTACAAAGACAATTACTATTTTCCCTATATTGAGTCTCATAGTGAGACTCAACGTAAGATCTACGCATATAACTGCATGTAATAACCTTCCTACAAAACCTGTAAATAAGAACGATTAATATAAATTACGCAGGCGCAATTGGGGATTTCCCGACATTTATGAAGAGAATTCTAAATTCAATTCTATCAAGTGTTGTTAAAAACAATACTACAGCACGAAAAAGCGGCAACATTCTTTTGTCAAAAGAATCTTGTCGCTCATGCGTGCTGTAGTAAAGTTCTGTAGTACCAACAGACTATTTAAAAAACATCGCTCATACCGATTGACTTGTAGAACTGCTTGCGCTCATCCTTCGGAGTGCCAAATATAAGCTGGCATGGATTTTCAATATTCTGCATCTATAATGTAACCAATCCTGACTCAAATTAACAGTTAACTTGATCAAGGCTTTCAAAATGCTTAATAGGAGTGAAACATTGACTCACGCGAATGCCCCTGCAAAGATACTACTGATGCAGGAAAGTTAGAGACAGAGCATTGCATAAAACATCCACCTTCTCTCTACCTATTCGAAACAAGAGAAGGGAAAGCCAGTCGTGAATAAAATTTGTACATAGAACTACATTTGGTAGATCGGGCATTTATCCTGGCAATAGACGTCGAGTATAAGTATGGATAACACGAAAGTAGGAAGAAAGTATAGTTGAAGCAACAGGGATGTGAATGTTGAGAAGGTAAAAAGAAGTGGCAGTAAAGGATGGCAAAAGAAGTGAGGATATTTGAAGAGAGCTTGGAAGAAACAGTAACGGGGACAAGTTGAGGGAGATAGAAATGTGCTGGTATGGATATGTACTCAGATTGGATGAGAAAATGAACTGAAGGAAATTTATGAATGCTAATGTAGGCGGCAAATGACCTAGAGGAAGACCAAGGAAAAGACGAAAAGAGGAATTGCGAATATCCAAAGAAGATGCGTTGGACAGAGGAAGATGGAGATGAAATAGTCAGGTTGCCAACCAATATAATAGTACATGCTTTGGAAAACGCAGGCTGATAATAAATTGAAGTACATGGGCCTCGACAAGAATAATAGTCAAATTACATATTCTTTTTCATCATATCCATATTTATACACTGTAAAGTAAAGGTAGTCCGGTATACTTTCGTACGTAGGGGAGTGCCTGTTAGAGAGGACACTTCTCCTGAGCCATCGGCATGTGAGGTAGGGTGGCCAGTTCCTTTCCTCGCCGCCTTTATCTCCCTAGCTTTCCCACTGGGTACCCATTTGCTGCTGGGTGAACAGTGAGCGAGCATTCAGTCAGGGCATCGAGTCGGGCTCGAACCGTAGATCTTCCGCATGGGAGGCATGCGCTCTAACCACTATGCTACCTCGCTCATTATTATACACTGCCGTTACCAATTTTCATTAGACGCTACTATCGATCCGGGGCGCTTATTCGAGTAGTTGAGGTTATTCGACATTGGGTGATTTTTGCTTTTGCACAAATCCATGGAAGATCAGCATTTATATACTTCACATTTCGGTTCTTAATTGTTTATTATCATCACTTCTTGCATTCTCTTCATTACTATGGATAAATCACGAATTGAATTCACGAATCGTCTGAATTCACGAATCTTCCACCAAATGATTCAAAACTATTCGCTATGCGAAAAAGGTTTCCACTTGCAAATTTTTATATACGTTCCTATACGATATAGCGAAACCAAGACAAGCAGGAATGTCCCCATGCTGGTTAGGCCTAAGCGGCAAAAACAAAGGGTTATCGTTCCAGACCTCTAAATATAGTTCAATGCTGCAGTCATGAAAATCCTATTCAATAGCATTAAAGGTGGATAGTTCAATGGATAGCACTGAAGGTGGATAATATTGAAAGTGGGTCATTGAAGTGAATGGGATTAAAGGTGGCTAGCGTTGAAGGTGGTTAGCTTTCATAGTAAATAGCATTGAAAGTGGAAAGCGTTGAAGGAGGATACTATTGAAGGTGATAGGCAACAATGGATGTAGTGAATAACGATGGTAGTGATTAATGAAAATATTACACAAGATGGAACAATCAAAATCAGACAAACCTTGCAATATTTATCAATATTCTCTTTCAACAATTTAACTTCATCCTTGCTCCACATTCCCATTCTCCATTTAACACCTGTGGACAATAAGTGAAATAGATAAAGGAATATATTAAGGTCAAGACTTGAAGCCGAGACAATTAATTGTCTCTTAAAATGCTTTATAAAGAACGAACAATCTGCGGCAGCGAAGATCAAACTCATTGACTGGGGCAGTTTTTGACACAGATGGCATTGCACATTAAAGGTGAAGACCTGAAATCTCTTCTTGATATGAATGGAAACTACTTCAAGTACCAGAAGAAACCATCCCATGCGCACATTTGGCCACGGCCTCGCAGCGTGCCTTGCACCATTGACTTCTTGCACAGTGGGCACGCGCACTAAACAGTATACTATCTTCTAGCTACAGAAAATTGCTAATTCAAATCGTAGATTCTTTCTCATATCATAACACAAATAACAAGGTGTATGTCAAATCAGGGAAGTCGGTTTCTCTGATACTTCCAAGAACTTTACTTGATTTCGACCCCGATTTCCCTGATTCAATACAGGTCCAGAGTAAATACCACACACTATATGCTTATCACAATAAGCAGCGGAAACATGATTTATTTCCTTTTTGCGTCTAGTGTACACTAACTTTCTGCCTTACTAGGGCGCCATTATGGATTTGCATACCAGGCCACAGTTTTGTATACAATGTGATTAGACAGTCCGCGCTCATTAACTCTATGCTTATCACAATTGGAGTCTACTTACGGGAACCTTTGCCTATTTGAACAGAGTGCTCAATTTCCATCATGGAACATGGAAACCAACAATTTCATTATGGGCATAATCTGTTCTCTTGCGAGTATTTTCTAGCGTACCCTCAAGTGCCAAATAAACAGGGGGTCCAACTAAACAAAGGGCCCAAATAAACAGGGAGGCCGGAACTTGAGAAAGGGCTTTACATGAGCTTTCAAGGACGGAAGGAACAACAACAGGTAGCCATGAAGCATAAAACTAAAATATATACAGAAGCACGCCGCTATTTTGCTATGAAAATAGGGTGTAAATAGTGCTAACAAAGAGAAGGAACAAAATGACGGGTTTGTAAAAAAGTCAACTTCCTTAAATGAATAAACGGGGGGTCCTACTAAGGTCCGGGGGTTGGAAAAAAATCAAAAATCAATAAGCGGGGGATGTTTATTTGGTACCTGAGAGTACTAGGAAATCGATTGATTGAAGAAACAATGATAAAAATTCTCCCTGATATTTCCCAGATTGTCTCTAGCATTTTTTTTAGTAAGTAATGTCGGGGAAAGGCCATAGGGCCTATAACAAAGCCCCGACAAAGGAAAAACTGAGAAAATGAGGGAAAATTTAAGTAGAAAGAGAGACAAGATCAAGTTTGTTGATGTTAGATTGAAAAGATGACAAATTGTAGGATTCAGGGAAAGTAGTGGGTGGCAATTAGCCAAATTCCTTGATGTTTCCCTGATATTTTTTAAGCACAACCCATTTCCTTAAATTTCCTGATCTGGCAGACACCCAGGTTGGAAAACATGTATGAATTTCCCTACTCGTAGCTGCGAGGGGCATGATCTGCTAAGGTGCGAGCTGCGAGCGGATCCAAAATCAGGTGGGAACTGCGAGAAGAGCCAAAGTCAGTTGTGAGATGTGAACTAAAATTGAAATCAATGCAATATTTTTAAGGTGTCATTGCGGTGATACTTATAGCAACCTCGTGAAAGTTGAGCCAAACGTCATATCGAAGGGGGATATGGGAGATGCCATACCTCCTTTTTTTGTTTACTTTATTTTGAGTAGGCTGTTATATCTAGCTTTTTCAGCTAATTTAGGCCTACTATGCATGCCGCATCCCCGAAGGACGGCAGAGTGAGCTGTTTTGGTCGTTCATCTTGAAGGTTGCCCATCCAGTTTCTGACCATACACAGCCATGGCTAGTTTCAGTTAAGCCAATGGAACTGGCGGAGCCGCTTGGCCACTCACCCCGAGCAGACATTCTGAATAAACTACCTAACTCGAACCACAATAATAAATTTCACCTTTGTCCTGAAATGAATTTTTATCATCTTTGGATGTAAACCACTGCTGATTGGCATCTTCAACCTTTCCCACTTGTATTTTCTAAAATATTAAAGAACAGGCATAAACTTTCTAAGAAATTCTCAAACACACTGTTGAATAATATCACTTTCTAAATTGGGTAGCTTATGGTACAAGTTGCGAGTTTTCGTTGGTAGTTCCGTGGGTTTTTATGATGAATTCATTGTTCAATGCTTGCTATTTCTGTCGATTTTTAACACCCATTCTCTTCGGAAATTACTGTAATCAATTGTTTACTGGGTGATAGAAATCGGCATATACATGGGGACATTATTTTCAAGTTATTTTTTGAAAGATCACACGGTACCACACACCAGGATGGTTTTAGGTGTGTGTTAGCTAGCACGCCTACGATAATCTTCCCAGGAAATCCTGGTTTCAAGCGAACGGTATTTTGTAAATGATAAAAAGAAGTCAAAGTCCTTTGCCGCGCCCAATGGCGCATAGGGCGGCGCCTATCTCCGTTTCTATAGCCCTAGGCCACACGTCTGCGAAAGCAGTGAAAGCTACAGCGGGGGGCTGGTCCACTGGTAGCTCCGCGAGTTTAACTTTCCCACTCCATTCTCATATGTCGAGCGCCAGACGAAAAGGCAGTGAGTACCATTTTAAAGTCTTTAGCATGACTCGGCCGGGGCTCGAATCCACAACCTACCGGTGGTGAGGCAGACGCTCTACCACTGGGCAATCACTCCGGTGTAAATGACAAGGCCTGCCTCTCAACAAGTTTCGAAGGATTAAAATAGCTAGCACAGACATCCATAACATTACCTCAGTCCGCACCTCATCTGCTGGTACATGCTCAAATTGAAGAGGCTGCTGCACAGTTGATACCGGCTGCTGTTGAATCACTGCTTGCATTTCTGGGTTTGCTGGTGAGATTTGCACTGTATACAAGCCGCCCATCTACAAAATATTACCCACATTCAACACTTTGCATACAACATTATGAAGTAAATGAGAATCACAGAAGATATAGAAAAGTATGTCAAGGAAGGGATATTTCCTAATGTATAAAGAAGTTGGACGAGCAAACACGTAAATTGGCTTTTAGCGAGGGCATTAATACTTCGCCATCAGTATGTGAAGCCAGTTGCGATCATTCAGGAAGCAAGGGGCAGAGTACCTCCATCACGTAGGCAAATACTTGGCAAACTTAGTTGCTAAAAGAGTAAATATTTGGTTACTTCTAAAATTTTCAGCAAATTCAGCACCGTTGCCCCCTCTGATTTTCTTAAAAAACCGCCAGTGTGAAGCAGAGCTCATTTCCTTGCTACCTCAAAAATTGCTGAGTGGAACATAAGTGAGTGTAAAGCCATGACTCGAGCGCACCTCCAAACATCAGCGGTGCTCTGAGAGTTGCTCCTGCCATTCGCTACACGAAGGAAAAATCACTCAAAAAATATTTACAAGATGTTAGAAATTTCCGAATTTTTCAAAGAAGGAAAGACTTGTTATATCTCAAAGATTCTAAAGAGTTTAAATATTTTGGTAGGGATTTTTGCAAATATTTTCAGTTTTTATTTGTTGAAGAAATTTAGATTTTCAGAGGATTTCTTGAGTAGTTAAAAACTTTTTGAAAATACTTAAAAGCCTTTCAGCTATTTTAAAAGTTTCAAAGATTTTTAAATATTTTTGAGATTCAAGATTGTGCAAGACTTTACAGAGTGTGCATCAACATGTAAAAAGTGTTTTCAAGTGATTGCCCTTGATGCTACCCATTCAGTACAATAGTTAGGTCTAAAAGAACTATGGCAACAAAATGGGGTTTTCATAAAAAGGATATATGAGTAAAATAGCCCCAGACCACCAAACTGTGAACTGCTACAATCAAGCAATTAAAATGCACTACAAAGAGAACTTAAAAAATTGCAACACAGCAAAACTGCCCAAAATTCATTTAATAATAACTATGTACACTATTATGAGCGAGGTAGCATAGTGGTTAGAGCGCATGCCTCCCATGCGGAAGGTCTACGGTTCGAGCCCGACTCGATGCCCTGACTGGACGCTCGCTCACTCTTCACCCAGCAGCAAATGAGTACCCAGTGGGAACACTGGGGAGGTAAAGGCAGCGAGGAAAGGAACTGGCTACCCTACCACACATGTCGATGGCTCAGCATAGGTGTCCTCTCAAACAGGCACTCCCCCACGTACGAAAGTATACGGGACTACCTTATGTACACTATTAGAACTACATTTTAGGACTACAAATAAAGAGCTAAGTAACTTTAGAAAAATTGCACATGGACACTTTTACCTTGTTCAATGTAAACTCCTATATAATTTCTTTTGTATTTAAATCCGATAAATTTTTGATCTATATCTTTTTCTATGTGCCTTTCTTGGTGTATTAGATTCCCGATCCCAAAAATCTATAGCCGCGTGCCTGAAATTTTGAACGCTTTTGTACACCTCAAGTCTTGTATATACAGCAGGCTTTGCAGGGCCAAAAACTGCACTAAATTATGCTTCAAAACTTGTGAAAAGATGATGCTGAGGTTGTTTTTCTGCATTTATGTTGCCTACACTTTCTGAGAGGTTATGCCGTGGAAAAAGCAATTCCAAGATCCACAAGTGAATCACAGTACCCGTTTTTTAAAGCATCCAGATTATAAGCAGCCTAGTACTAGACAGCCTAAAATTTAAGAAACTTTTAAAACTAAAAAGAAAGTGCTAAAATCTTAAGACAAACTGCACATTGGCACTTTTACCTTGCTCAACATAAAGCTGAATCAAAACAATGGGAACAAAACAACGCTTTAGATTTTAACTGGCATTGATGCAGTTTGGTTGCTATGATACTAATAGTTTGCTACACCCAGATTTTTTTCTGTTTTCACCGCAACTTAGCTTGCTAAATTAAGAAACTATAAGAACTGAAATGTGATCAAAAACTAAAAAACTTTTAGTACTAGACCTTAAGCCAGGTTTCTTATAAAACAAAAAATTTGCTACCACAACAAATTCGGTACAAGGAGATCAAAGCTAGAGATGTAGGAAGCATTCAAAAGTGGAGGGCAAGGGATTTAGAGGTGTCTTTACAAATTAAAAAAGGGGGCAACTATTTAAGCTGCTTTGGGGCACTTCACCAAAAAAGCTATGAAAATTTGGGGGTTATATGTCTGTTTGGCCCCTCAGTTCCTAGGGCTATTCAAATATTATATCAAACTAATTTTGGCATTTTTAGACACCCAACCACCTCATGTCACACTTTGTCACAAATTCAAATTACCCACCTACCCTCCAATGTGTGCCATCACATTATGAATTTCAATAGGATATTTTTTTGCTTAAATAATAATGTTTATTATGTCCTTTTTATTGGAAATGGTGAAAATGAAATAGTGAAAATGGCCAAAATGGGATCAAAATAGGATTGCCAAATTATTTTTTGATGTGGAGCCAAATTTGTTCTAAAAAGAGCCAGAATTGCTATTTTGAGGCCAAATGTGCTAAATATCAAGTTGTTCACAAATGTGACATTATGATATCAAGTTGTTCAAAACTGTGACATTCCAAAAACAACCCACCCATCCTTTGTCATGTTTTGTCACAAAAATCAAAAGATCCACCCTACCCCCTTGCATGACATGATATGTGAATAGCCCCCAATGTATATGTTCAAGGGTTTCACCTGTGAAATTGGCTGCTCTAACATCATTGTAGTTTCTCCAACAAAGTCTGATGTTTGTGGCATGTTGGATAAAAGGTTTGCTGCTCTGTTGTTCTTGGGACACTTTCGTCTTTTCCTTGATGACTTCTTGGCATTATTATTGACTTTCCGCTTTCCTTAATAAATAAATATGGATACCTGCTATTGAATGTAAATCATGAAAAGAAAAGCCCCTCATAACAAGACAAGCAATCATACTAAACAGAAAATGGAATGAAACATTAAATAGCTTTATATTGCATTGAAAAAAGGCTATTTAAACAGCCTTCGTCAGTGGTTCTCAATCAGGGCTGCAGTACAAGGAGTGTGTCAAAGAAGGGAGTGTGTAGGTGTCACATTTGGCTTGTTGGTAAAAGCAGGCATTTTGATCATTGCTTGTCAGTAATTCTGGGAGCCCATTGATAGATTTTTCTATTATACCCTCCAGTCTATTTACTAGCCTCCTGTGGCTAGAGGAAAGCATATATTGTATGGGTATGAATATAGAGCAAACGTTTGTCAAGGGTGCAGGAGAGAAATAGTTGGAACCACCAGTCTGGGTAAATGGTTTTTCAGGAATGAAGCACAAACTGTAGGTAGCATTTGAAGGTGGTATTCTTTAAAAGCCAGGAGGAAAGCTACTACTTTCTCTTTTCTGCTACTTTTAACTTACTTCAAAAGGAGTACTTACTATAATATTGAATGATGAATTGATAAGTAGTAACCTTTCTCAGACACCTGAGCACATTTTGTTACTGGCATCAAAAGAAAGAAGCTCTAGTGGCAATATTTTTAACAGGGTAGTCCAATCAGCTAAACTGAAGCTGCTATTGAGAGAAGTACTATTAAAATAAATAGATAAATGTATGTATATACATACATATATATACATATATATTATATATATATAATATATATATATATTTATATTATTCTGTAAATACTTAGGACACTAACAGATTGATAAAAAAATAAAATAAAACAGATAGATATCAATGTCTTAAAAAGTGTGTTCAGATAGATATCAGTGTCTAAAAAAGTGTTTTCATGGTGTATATAACAGTTTAATCCTTAAAATGTTCTTTTAATGCACTCTTGAAATGAATAGTTTCTATGAGAATCAATCAAGAATGAAACATATCAAAAGCATGACTACTGTCAAACAGAGGGATGGATTGGATACTTCAAAAGGAGCATTTAGCTTCTAGTGGCAATATTTTTAACAGGGTAGTTCAATCAGCTAACATGAAGCCGCTATTGAGAGAAGTAATATTAAAATAAATAAATAAATGTATATATATCAAAAGCATGACTACTGTCAAACAGAGGAATGGATTGGATACTTCAAAAGGAGCATTTAGCTTCTAGTGGCAATATTTTTAACAGGGTAGTTCAATCAGCTAACATGAAGCCGCTATTGAGAGAAGTAATATTAAAATAAATAAATAAATGTATATATATAAATATATATATATATATATATATATATATATATTATTGTGTAAATACCTTAGACATTAACAGATTGATAAAAAAATAAAATAAAACAGATAGATATAAATGTCTTAAAAAGTGTGTTCAGATATATATCAGTGTCTAAAAGAATGTTTCATGGTGCATATAACAATTTAATCCTTAAAATGTTCTTTTAATGCACTCTTGAAATGAATAGCTTCTATGAGAATCTATGAAGAATGAAAAATATCAAAAGCATGGCTATTGTCAAACAGAGGGATGGATTGGCTAACAAGTGAAGGCTACAAACTTTTCATCTGAGAAGCAGAACAAAGGTATCTGAAAGTCAGACGTTTTGAAATACGAAAGATAGACACGTTAAAACAGTACAGAGAAAAAACTCAAAAATTGCACTATGATTCAAGAAAAATCTGGAGAAAGACACTTTTTCCCTTACAAAATTAAAATAATATGATTATTTTCGATAAGCCCAGGAAAATGACTTTAGTAAAAATCATAGAGATGTTCTTGGTTTATTGATATTTACTTTGATAAATAGCATACCATTTTGTGCTGTGCCGGACATGTTCCCTGATTCTTGGCTAAGATGTTGTCCTAAGTCATTACTCTGAACAGCAAACGAATATTCTGTCCCATTTGTAGGTATGGTAGTTCTTGCTACATTTTTAATAACTGCTTCATTTTCTCCACCTGCTTCCTCTGCATAGCCTCGAATGAAACGTCCTACGTGATTTCTTGTGTCGCCTGAATGGTGTAAATCTTTGTCGTCGATGCTTTTCAATGGTGTACCATGAAGTTGATCCGCACTGAGAAATGTAATAACATTATCTTGTAAGCTGTTTGTCTCTAATTTGTCATCAACGACGGTTTCATAGTCGTCTGGGATTCGTATCTCCGGTAGCGACCTTGTCCTTGGTAAAGTATGAGTGCGTGATAGTCCTGACGACACGAGAGGCTGCGCGTTTTCCACTTCCCATGACTTCGAAGTAAATTCTGGCCTAATGTAGCTTGTTAGCGTATCTGAACCATAATTAGACTCACTAATTGCATCTATTCTATGAGAGTCTTCACCATCTTTTTCTAGGGGTTTGTTATTGTCATTTCTATGGTGACTATGAACGTCGGAATTTCTCTGTTCAAGGGATCCATCATCATCAATACTTCTCCATGTCTTCCATGATGAAAATGCTTCCCCTATGATTGTCGCGTGTTCCTGCTCGTCTTTGCCTAAACTACCTCCATCTATATGCGTAGAATTACTTCCGTGTGTCGGAAGGGCTTTTTCCATTTAAAATTCGCTCCAATGTAGTCCTTCCTCCGGGACCTTACATCTAATTCACGTAAACGAAGTCCCGTACGTTCATGGAGGAAAGCCACAATGTGTCCTAAGTTCCCTGGGGAGACTGGAGCGAGCTACGTCATCATAAGTGAATGTGGTAAACCCAAAATGATTTGAAGATGTAATGAACAGAAGGTGTTCTGGAGAGATTGGAATTCTACATGACTTGTAAGAAATTATTCATGATCTCTTTGTCCAAGCCATAAATTTCATATTTTTTTGCTGAGAGTATAAACTTGCTTGGTAGGCAGGAATGTAACTTCAATGAATTTTCGGGGGGTTTCATCAGAGGTTGCCCTGCAAGTTTGTTATTTGAGACCTTTTTCTTAGTAAAATAAATTAACCAGTGGTCATGGGTCCGGTAAATTGACCTGCTGAAATACATTGTGCTAACGTTTTTGCGCTGCGAAATGGCAAATTGTCAAGGTTGGGTGTTACTCACCACCCAATACCCTCTTAAGCTTCATCCCTGTTGACAGGATCTAATCAAAGTCAGTAAACTATGATTAGATGCAGGGATGCGGCTTTAATATATATATTTCAATATAATATATATGGTGCCCTGCGAAAATTTTCCGTCACCATTCTTTTCTTTTTACAGTAATAATAGATTGTCACATGATCCAGGGTCCAGTAAGTTCCCTGCAAAAATACATTTTACTGCCAGTTTTACCCTGCGAAATGGCAAACTTTCAAGGTTAGTAGGAGTGACTCACTCCCACACTTCTCTTAAAGCTTTTTCCCTTATTGGATAAATCTGTTTTTTGACTTAGTTCGATGTCGTGGATCTCTGCAATGTGAGAGTTGCGTCAAAATGCAACGAAGGTTATGGACAGTAGTCATTTCTAGCTACACGTAACACAGAAGTTTGTTTTACAGATATCTGAACACTTTTTGCAACAAAGGATTTAACCATCACTGTCTGTGACTTTTCTGATTGCCATGAAACAATTCTCACATACACATATTTCATACTGATTGTTGCAGTTGCACCCTTCCTCCCCCTCTCGTAACGGTGCGTAGTATAGTCCTCTATATAAACTAAATAATAGCGTAGCAATCATGATATCCTCCCTCCTCCCTAGAGGCGTTATGTAACAGGTGAATGGACCCCAAAGATTGTCTTGCTAGACTCTGCCTAATTCAATGGTTTTGCCATATCTTCTTTCCAAGACAGTTCTTATCATGAAGAATGTTCGGCATGCATAAACAGATAAAAAACACGTTATGTGAATGAATGATGGGACCCGCTGTTGCCATTGGAGAGCAAAGTCATCGTCAAACAGCCATGGTGATATCCCAATGTTGCAAACAGAGGCTAATACAAAAGGACATGTGGGTTTACACGTAGTACAAATTGATCTATGACATCATGTATTGGATTCTTTAAAGACTTGACAGCAATCTGGTCTAGCTACAGTATATTAAAGAACACCTACTAATTATAGATTCTTTATAAGCAGCCATGAAAGCATTGATTCTTGTCGGTGGCTATGGAACGCGGTTGCGACCATTGACTTTGTCAAAGCCAAAACCTCTCGTCGAATTTTGTAGCAAGGCAATGTTGTTGCACCAAGTTGAAGCTCTTGCCAAGGTATTTTTTATTTTACTGTTATTTTCATATCTATTAAAAGAATATTGTGTTTCAGTTTAAAGTAAAAAATGTAACTCATGAGCTGTAACTCTTGGTTGATAGTAAAATGACGAAATTTGTCCTTCTAAATTAGAGACTTAAGTGAATCCTCACCTTACACATGACAAAGAATAGTTTTTCAAGACTATCAGATACCTGAGTTCTTTATAAGATATGTATGAATCAACAAAATTGAAAGGTTTTGATTTTTTCAAAAAATTAACTCAAAAACGCATATTTTAGTTTGATTTTCATTACAGGTTGGCGTAGATCATGTTATCTTGGCAGTTAGCTATCTATCAGAACTTATGGAAACTGAGCTCAAGAAGGAAGAGAAAAGGGTATATTTGATCTAACAGCAAATTGCGATATATCGTCTTTGTTGTACTGCAATATATATCCTACTATACAAACATGTTCTTTTTTTCTGCATTTTTTATGACTGAACGAATATCTTGTTTCCGCTTTTACTTGGAATCATTAAAGCTGCTCACCTTAGGACAGCATTTCTCAAATAATGGGGCGCACCCCCTTGGGGGGAGATGCAACGCTAGAGGGGACACTATGACCCCAGTGAGCAGGTATGCATATACAACCTCTATGGAAAATGGTCTTATTCATAGTGAGTAGTGGCTCAACACATTTTCTTTCTATGGAGGGCCTAGCAAAAATTAATTAAGAAGCACTGCCTTAGGATGAGTGGATACAAGTAAAGCTACAAAGTTAGTTCGTGGGAAGCAAATGTGATATAAGCTTATAGGCTATTTTACCAAATTTATCTACTTCATTTTCACTAGCAGAAGATACATTTGCTATCAATTCTGCCATAATATATACAGAATTCCATATCTTCTTTCTAGCTTCCATATGCATTGTATTACATAGAGTAAAACTTAAGTATAAGTTAAAACATTAGAGCCTCAATTTTTTTTGTCTTCCTCATACTATACTGTCTGAAAGGAAAATTTACTTTTTGTAACAGCTTGGGATAAAAATAACAATGTCACATGAGAAGGAGCCCCTTGGCACAGGTGTGTTTTCTGAGTAACCAGTAGTGAGTCAATTATTTTAATTATATCTTCAGGTTGCTTTTAGACTTTCATCTTTATGTCTAGTGTGTGTTGCCAATAAAATAAATAGGTCCAGCAATTCACTGTATCAATATATTCTCCAACACTTGCTTTATCAGAATTTTTCCAATGAAAGTGAAGAAGGGATACTTTACTGTAAATGATAGGAAAAGTAATGGACCTCCAAGTTTTTCTTCCAATGCTGCATAAAAATCCAAATAATTTTATTACTTTTAATGTAGTTTGCTGAAATTATTGGTACACAAATTTCATTATTCCCAATTCCTATGTAGATTATTCTACAACTATTGTCAACATACCTCTGTATTTTCAGCCTTTTTTTCTTCACAGCTGGACCTCTTGGTCTTGCAAAGGATATACTCAAAGAGGGAAATGATCCATTCTTTGTACTGAACAGTGATATCACCTGTGAATATCCTTTTGCTGAAATGCTGGATTTTCACAAAAGTCATGGAAAAGAAGGAACCCTTGTTGTAGGTTACCTAACACTTTGTTGTATCAATCACAGTTTTGTAGAAAATCTGGGGGTGAGACAGCATTTGCAGAGTATGTTAATGGTAGCTATATACTAGCTAGTGATCTACATTTGCTGACTACATCTTAGCTTGATGGTACCTGGTGGTACATTGTCCCTTTGCCACCCATATAACTATCAATGATTGGTAAATATTTTGTGGTGGCTGTCATATGAGCTCCAGTTAAAGTAAGCAGAAGATAAGGGGTTTCTGGAAAGACAATCAAGGGAGAAGTACCTTCTACTCAAATCCTAGAATATTTCAAAATAACTCATGGCCATAGCACAGAAATATTGGTTTTTTGCTAAATGCAGATTATGCAAACAGATGTTATGCTCTCTTGAAATAAAATTTTCCAATATACAAAGTTTGAGATTAGTTGAATAAAAAGAATTAGACTTTTTATTTTTTAATACATGTTTCAGATACCTCATCCATCATCAGTTGCTTACAAAATATAATAAAAATCATTAGAACACATATATGTATACTTATTCTACAAAAGAACAATAAAACATTATAAAGAGAAAAGGGGGGTTAGAAACTCAAAGAAATATCAAAGTGTTTGACCTGTCTGTTTAATATTTTATAAAGTACCCAAAACATGTATTGCAAAATAAAAATTCTAGTTAATTTTATTCAACTAATTTCAAACCTGATTTTATTGAGAAATTTTGGAAAAATTACAAACAAGTATTTGACCAGAAATGTCTCCTTATTCTGTTGAATTTGAATGATAATGTGAATATTTCAGGTCACCAAAGTCGATGAGCCATCAAAGTATGGTGTTGTAGTATATGATAGTGCTGGAAGAATTGAAAGATTTGTTGAAAAACCAAAAGAATTTGTCTCCAATAAAATCAATGCTGGGATGTACATATTCTCATCAAAAATCCTTGATAGAATACAGGTTAGTATATTTGTTTATATTTGTTTAAATGCTGATTCTAGCAAAGCTTGTGGTTAGAAAAACTGTTAATATTCTGCAATGTTCCTGTTTATTTTAGATTAAAACTTCTAATAAAAAATCATGAGAATGTTTGATATATAATAGGGAATAGATAATTGAAAAGTTGATCAATACTGATTCTACAATTGTCGTAATATGAAACAACTAGATAATGAGACCTGAAATGGAAGTGATTTCAGTGCAGTGAATGGCCTGCTAGCTCATGGTATGCATATCCCAGAAATTATTTTACATACACAAAACAGTCTCTAATCCTAAAACATAAAAGACATTTAAGCTCTTAAATGCCTTCACTATCACCATTTGCACAATATAGGATATACATTTGTACATTCCTGGCACTCAAAACTACCAATCATGTTCCATGAAATACCCAAGTTCAGAACATTGTTCAAATAAAAACTTATGGAAAATACAAATTTCCTTTCAACAATCTCCCATGTAAATGTTTACTGGTACCATCCCATTTCATTATGTACTCAAGATTCACAACAGCAACCATTTTTCACAGCCTGTACCAACATCAATAGAAAAAGAAGTCTTTCCATATATGGCAAATGAGGGAGAATTATATGCACTAGAGCTAAAAGGTAGATTATATATGGCAAGCTTCATATTAAACTGTAAATCCTCCAATAGTCCCACCTCCAATAAGCCCACATCCTAGAGATCAGCTCCAACTTGTTAAAGAGCTCCTCCACAAACAACCCCCCACCTAAGCATGTGACTGTACCTATTTGACTGACTGTATGCCAACTCTATAAGTCTGACAGTGCTTTGTAGAACTAGGAAAGAAAAAGCAGCAAATAACAAACTAAAATAACAAAAAATTACCTGTCCAAAAAAAAGTATCCTATTACTTTTATACGTAGCACTGAAGAACAGTTTACTAGTAGAAAAATTTCAACTGGAATTTGAACAACTACCAGAAAAATGTTAAAGCCCCCCTCAAAAAAGCCCCCTTTTGAATAAGCCCCCATGCAAAAATCCAAAAAATAAATAACCCCCAGGGGCTAATTTGAGGATTTATGGTACACCATTTTTCAAGAAATAGTGATAGAAAAAGATAGGCCATTACTCCAACCCACTGTTCAATTTCCCAACAGAGTGGTAGCCTAGGGTCTTTCTAAATATGGTCTACACAACTTATGTTGAATATTTTCCAGCTATTTATTTTAAATGAAGATGACACTTCATTGCTTCCTTTCTCTCCTGAAATTTGATATCTGTGGCTGTTTCACCATAAGATGGACTTTTATGGTATATATAAATTATGATGTATAATGGACAAGTATTCTTTAGAGTTATTAACACACTTAAGAAGTTCTGATAAAAAGCATTTGTTAAATTTTATGGATATTTATAGGCTACTGGATGGATGTAGGACAGCCAAAAGATTTTCTGTCTGGGATGGTTCTGCATTTAAACAGTATGAAATCAAAGACACCAGAGCTTTTGTACCAAGGGCCAGGAGTTAGAGGCAATGTTTTAGTGGTGAGCACTCTTTCCTTGTTACTTTCAATATATAACACAATTTGGGCAATTCAATTGGTAACTGATCTAACAATTAGATAGGTTATGTTCATTTTGCAAGAAAAGTTATTTGTGGAGTAACTCAATATTTTAAGTGACTCAAAAAGGGTGCTATCACCTTAGCAATAATTTGATAAGGTGATTTTAAAATAAGTGGGGAAAAGATTTTGATTTTGTCTGTGTTACAATAGTGTCTGGCAGTTTTCTCCACATTGGAATAATTGAATTAAAGAAAGAGAAATTTACCACATCAACCAACCTGAACTTGGGCATAATCTTTAATGACTTTGAGCTCCTTGACAACAGATAAGTTCCAGGGGAAAAGAAATACTAGGATCCAAAGCAATCTGATTTTCATACATAAATGAATGCATTTCAGTTGAAATAGCAATCAACATGATTTGTGTGAGTCCAATTTTAGTTTAAGCACCAAATTAGTCACACCAGATCTATGATGGTAACTTCACATGTATCCCCTGCTATTAGCAAAAGTAACAAAATGGTTTTTCTGCATTTCCTCTCCATAGGAACTAGTGGAGACTGGCTCTCTAAGTTGCAAAGGGGTACTGACCCAGGAATGTTAGTGGGTAACTGACATAATGTGCCTTCATGCACCCTGCATGTGCCTTTGGGCATGTGCCTTCATGCACCTTGGTTGCAAATATTATAATTTAAAGCAACTTCTAACAACTATCATGATATATCAAGCAAAAACTGTTATTTGCCATTTGATTGAGTGATTGAGTGACCAGCATGATATTATCTGTCCTAGGATCCTTCAGCAAAAATTGCTGATGATGTCCAAATTGGACCAAATGTTGTGATAGGGCCAAATGTGACTATTGAAACTGGTGCATGTTTATCAAGATGTGTCATTATGAAAGATGCAAAAATACAATCTCATAGCTGGATTCAATCATCAATTATTGGATGGAAATCAGTTGTTGGAAGATGGGTAGGTACAGATTTCTTTGTTTCTCGTACAGAATAGTAAAAAATTTTTGCTACCTGTGAACTTGATCACACTTCTTCAAGTCAGAAATTATTGGAGAGGAGGCAAGTGTGTCTCAATGCAAGAATCTCAACAATATCAACACAACTTCCAAATTCTCTTAAGAATCTAGGAAAATGTGTTCTAGGCTTTCCACTCTAAGACAGGGATGAAAATTATGGTGGGTATGGAGGTGGGCCACCCCCAATCTTGAAAACTTGCCATCTTGCTATCTCACAGTGCAAAAATGGTAGTGCAATTTATTTCTGAAAATTTCACAGGGCAACCTCTAACATCCCCAAAAATTTGTCAAAGTTACATCCCTGCTCTAAGATAAGTCGCATTAGTAAAGAGTGTTAAATTTCATCTGGATCTCCCTATCATGTTTTGCACTAGCATGCCACTGCTTACATAACAGCTCTCTGTTGTTGGTGAATTTGTGATACATCCAGGCCTTTCCATTTCAGGTCAGGATGGAAGGTGTAACAGTTCTTGGAGAGGATGTCCAAATCAAAGATGAACTCTATATAAATGGGGCAAGAGTCTTGCCTCACAAAGCAATTTCTGTGTCCTACCCAGAACCAGAGATAGTAATGTAGTGAATAATTGTAAATTGTTTAATGAATTTTCTACGACCCTTATGCTTTCATTAGGTAGCAAATGCAGGGAAAATTTATTGATATAATATAAAAGTAAATCAATATAACAAAACTACTTTGTTCAACAAACTATGTTCCTTAATTTTGCTATTTCATATTTCAAAGGAATTTCTACTAACTGAATTTGCATAAGACTTACTGGCAACACAGTGTTGACTAATTACATATAAGTAGCAAATCCAGGGGAAATTTATTGATATAATATAAAAGTAAATCAATATAACAAAACTACTTTGTTCAACAAACTATGTTCCTTAATTTTGCTATTTCATATTTCAAAGGAATTTCTACTAACTGAATGTGCATAAGACTTAATGGCAACACAATGTTTACTATTTAAATATAAATATATATATATACTATGATACTAAGAACATAACAAACAGCATGAGTCATTTCTCATACAGCTAAAAATGCCAGAGATTGTTTCTGTCAAATCTTCTATAATAGTTAAAATTTTCAAACAACAAAACATCACCTCAAAATTGCAAGATTATATACAAAAATTATAAATTGCCCCTTTATCTTCTGTGTTTTATTCTCCTGGAGCCCCCATTGTTCTATGAACTTGGGGAGGGTTGGGATTCACTGACATGAGTTTAGCATCCTCCTTCTTAATAATTTGGGATATCAATACACTGAAAGGCATGGAAGAATAATCTTTAAGATCACTTATCTCATGTTCTTCTGAGAATCCATTCTCTAACAATTGAAAGCAAGATGAATACACCTCGTTGCCAAGAACTTCAAGCATTTCAGCCAAGCACTGAGCTAACTTTCCCTCTTGGTCCGGAAGTTTTCTGGAAGAAGACAATAGCTTGTGCTCATTGTGGAAGGGTTTAATATTTTGATGCACTTCAAGTAGTTTAGGACTCACATTCCATGTACTCTAGAGTAGCAAATAATTAGGGGGGTGGTAATAATCTGGGAGTGTGGAAAATAGTTGAAAAATAAATAATAGGGGGTATGGAATAAAAGGAGCAGCAGGAAAATTGGTGGGATTGAAAGTTTAAAACACAGATTGTTGAGTAGGTATTTCAAACAAACACATCTATTCATATGCAATTCACTTTTATAACATTTCCCATGCACTTCTGCACTTGGTTTCTATTTAGTTGTGCACTGCATCAAACTCATTCTCTGAGAACTGATTTCAGATTCTATAAATTAAATAATAGATTGGAAACATTTATAACATTAATAATCGGGAGGGGATGATTCTTCAGTATTCTAGAGAATACTCAAAATTGTGGACATGTGAAATAGATTGAGAGGCTTGGATTTATAGATCAATTATGCTATGCATAGCATCATATACAATATCTGATATATAGGAGGTGTGTCCTTGCTGCTTTCACTGCTTATGGGTCCATGTAGTTCGCTACTAGTGAGGACAAGGTCGCTTAGCTGACCTAAGATGTAGTGTAAACAATAATGATTACAATAAGTCAATCCTGAAACTCCATTGGAGCAAAACATGAGCTGACAAAAGAGTGTTATGTGGAAAACAACATAAGATATGTGATTTAAAAAAGGACGATGATCACCACTCAACAAACCATCTGCCGAATAAAGCTGAAATTGGAGACAAAAATATACACAGTATGTGCCTCAGAAATTTAGGGGCCCACATATATATTAGTGCATATAAAGTACAACTTTTTCTTCCTTGAATATGGCCTGCTAAAAAGTTTTCAAACTGAGGGAAGTATGGATATAATTTAGAAAATATAAATACCTGGAAATAAAGCAAAAGACTCCTGATAACATTTCAGATTCTTCAGTGTATTTCTACAGAAGAAATGCTTTCAGATGACAATTTATTAGACTAGAATTAATAAGAACATTATTTAATTGCAACCAAAAAGTAAGGCATAAAGAAAAGAGAATGGTAAGAGAACAAGTACCTCCTCTCCCCCATTCTCTCCCTCTACCTTTCTGCAACCCCACTCCTCTAAGTTCTTCTTTCACTCTTCCATTGTTTTCATTTCCCCACCCCATCCCTTTCTCTTCCTTGTAATTGATCTCTGCTTGCACACACATAGCACGTTTACAACAGAAAACAAACCTTTTCGATCTGTCGAAGCTTGTCGCTCAATTTCTCCGTCTTCTTGGTTGAAGAAGGTTGAAAGTATCTGCTCCTTTCCCTAATTAAACAAAAAACAACAAAAAGACTTAAATACTACAGACTCTGCTAACTAACATTAACATGACAAAGCTTGCTGGGAGTTAAACAGAAACTAAGGATTTGACACTGACGTTATAATAATAACATTCCTTGCGGCAGTAATCAACTTAAGAAGTGATCATAAGAAGCACTCGCGGAAATGATTATAGCTTATTGCTTCCAAAAGCAAAATCTGAAGCAGGTAGAAAAACTTGTGGATTTTTGGGTGCTAAGATTTTCAACAAACTTCCCAACAATATGAAGACCGAGTCACCAATAGTTAACTTTAAGACTGCCTGCAGAGGTTTTAACTTTGACTTCTAGCATCTAACTTTTCCTTTGAACTTTATTATTTGTGTTAATTTGCACATAATTTGATGTTAGTCCTTTTAGGTAAACAGGTCCTTGATTGATAGCAGCAAATGCACATTGCTGAACAAGCTAACATGTATAAATATTATATGAGACGGAAGTTGAGTGTTATCTATCAATGATACCCCTCTTAACCCTTCTCTGAAGTTGAGGTCAAATAAAACCCAATTAATTTACTGTATGACTTATCCTTACCTATCATCCACCGTTATTCTGACTAGATTTGCAGTGCTGTGTTCTGAGTGCTGTGGCAATGTGTTCTTTTGGACCAGACACTTTTGACATTGCAAGTTTCCATTCAAGGCAGACTGTGTTGGGACAACTACATTTATAGAGAATTGATTATTCGCAAGATGTTCTGCTGTCTTGTCCTCTCCACCACAAACAGCGTCAAAGTGCTCATCCTCGAAAGACATGTTCATCACCAATGGTTTTGTACCTACGTGATGCCATTTGGGAAGCTTCCTCTTCGCTGAAACGCTTGAGTTAGTTGATGCAACGGCTGGGAGTGGAGCAGGTGAGAAGGAAACATCTTTCAGGGTTTCTCCAGAACGCTCACCAAAACTACAGTTTTGAAAGCCCTCTTCAATCCTAGGATGTGGTACTCTTCTTAACCGGTCAGCATTCTCTTCTATCGCAATTTTAATAAATTCTTTACCTTGGCTGTTACTTTCACCAGCGTCAGGACACTCAGAAACCATACCTGCTGCTAGGTTTGTAGCACTTGCAACAACTTCATCTGGGAATGTAGTTATTGCACATGCCATATCGTTGTTGTTTCCGTTGCTGCCCATGCTTTGGATATCAGTACCTTTGCATAGTCTTGCAAGACCGATTTGTTCACTCTCAGGGGTGGAAAATGCACTTTTAAGAAGGCTAGATGTCTTGGTGCCGTGACCCAGCGTTGCTCTCTCCTCCAACACTTCTGCTCTAGGAATTGAATGAGTCATTCTTTGATTCGTTACACCTACAGCTATTGGACTTGTGGACTCCTGTACTTCATTGCTATCAAAATCTGTTGGTAACTTACTCTTGCTTATTTTACAAGTACTGCCGTTGCTGTCCATGACTTCTATTTGACTGTCTCTGCATGCCACCGTAAAACCAACCTTAGCATTCCCAAGAGCCATGACATGTTCATCTCTGGGGGCACATGCTGATCCCGTTTCATCACTTTCTCCAACCCCTTGATTCAGCTTCTCAGATAATGACGGAGTCGTTTTTGTGAGACTTGTCAACGTAATATTTTCTTCCACGTTATTTGCCTTATCAAAGGAGTGACACTCTGTATCGCCACTATCTTCAAGAGACACGTGTATTTCAGCACATCTCGACTCATCACTTTTGGCTTTCATAGCACTTTCCTGTATTCCATTCCTAACACTATCTCTCATTTTCACACCAGCAGCAACTATACCATAACCTCTACTCAAGGTATCTGTACTACAGTTAGATGCTTTTTCGTTATTGTCTTCTGTTGTTGGAGGTGGGTTCATTGAACTTCCAGCAACTTTACTCTCTCCTTTGCTAAATGAGCTCACTTTGCTAAAGGAAATGGGATTTGTACGAAGATAAGGGGGCCTGATGCATTGACTCTGAGCACTAAATGAGGAGACTGGACTTGGACGAAGGCATGGGAGCTTGGTACTTTTACCTTGAGAACTCAATGATGAAGATATATTTTTGCCAGGGCTGGTAGACTTGGTGCCGTGACCCAGTGTCGTTGTCTCCTTCAATATTGCTGCTTTAGAAGTTGAACTATTTGCTTTCCAATTCTTAAAACCTAATCTACTACCTCCACGCACATGAAATTTGTTTCTGATATTCCCACGATTCTTTCCAGATCTACCTCGATCTGATGTGTGCATTGCAGTACTTCCTGGCTGCTTTATTTTGCAATCTGCCCCATTACGACTCTTGTTGTGTTGCTGTTTATCCCTTTTACCGTATTCTGAAGTAGCAACGTTGCTCGGTTGAAAAACAGGGGAAATTTGCTCGTAAAAGTGATGCGCATAATCATGGTTCCAGAATCTGTCCTCAAAATCCATGTACAGCAAATTGTGATCCGTAACTGAAGCTGAAAACAGATCATACCATTCAATCAGGTGCGAGAGAGCTTGTACAGGGTATTGGGGGACATGTGATCGCTTTGGTAACATGGCTTTCACGTGCACACTGAAGACACACTCGCCCCAGGTTTACGTAGTTAGATAATAATAACATTTTTATTACAGCTGGATGCCGTAAAAGTTTATAAAGAAGAGTAGAACTAATAAATACCAACTAACAGAAAATTATATTGCAACTTTACAGTGCTCCAATTTCAGATTCCAACACTACAATTGCAAGCTTCACCTGACCAATTTTAAATGTTGCTGATAAAAGTAACGACTGTATTGCTACTCTTAATCACATCAAGTGTACTGTCCCAAAGCTTGCTACCCCTGAATCATATCAAGCTTATGCCGAACGACAATGTCGATGCCTTGGGAAGTGTAATAATATCTTTAATTCTCAAGTTGTAGTTAATTTCCTTCCTTGCAAATAACTTCCATAAGAAGGACAGGTTTTTGATGATTGAGAGATTTACAGACTGCACTCATGAACATTCACAAGTTCTGAACATAAATAATCTTTTCTTCATTTTTATCAAGAAACCATATCACTTCCTGAGGAGGACTTGTCCCCTCTCCCCCTACACACTTCCCGCCAAGATGAACTTTCTAATTCGTCCAAATTTGATGAGAAAATGATAGGGTTGGGATGAAGGACCTCTAGCAAGATTTTGAAGTGGGTGTGGCAACCAGATTGCATAATAGCCTAGGGTGTGGCACCAAAAATCCTCCCCCAGTTTGCGATGGGCCTGGAAGAAAATAACAAATAATGTTGATTTGACTCCATAAAGCACAGAGCAAACTTAACATCTTGCATGAAATCCTCGCAAGTAATAACTTGGGTGTGGTGGGGGTTCGAATAAGAGTAATATTAATACAGGTTACAATCTTGTCAATACTACGAGTGTTGTCATCATTGAAAGACTTTCAAAACCAACAATCGGGGGGAGGGGGCGATCATTTCTTTCTCAAAACCACATATTCTCATCGGCATCTTAGAAAGGGCAGTTGAGTTATAGATTTCCGTAGAAGAGCCACGACAAAAAGATTATGGTTGTGATTATTGGTTGACTTTCCAAGAAAAACTTTTTAATTGAATTATATAATAGTGAAAGACCAGGATTGCCCTCCTAAGGAGCTCAAGGGGGTGCGGCTCTGGAGGTACTAGGGGTGACTGTCATATGAATATAAAGTCTCTGGAAATCTGCTAATTGGATATATCTACTTTGCTCTAGAATTGGAAACTCGCTTTAATACCTGTTTAGTTTATACGCTGTAGTTGCAGCATAGAAAGCATGAAATACTAGAGGTTTCTGTGAAGCCCGCTCAAACGCAGGTTGCAAACTAGCCATGGAAAAACAAGAAATTTATCTGCTCTGTTCAGATAGCAGTAAGGAGCAGGGAACCAAAATCTCACATACCACTGTGGAAGAGGACGTGGCTTTCTTCTCTTTGTGTGTAATTGAAAACAAAATTGTTTTAAAAATTGTCACAAAATTGAGAAAATTGAAAAAAATTGCCAAAAAATGCTTGCAAACCTAAGCTAGAATACTAAGTTCTCTCCCCCCCCCCACCAAAAGTCTCCGTAAATGAAACAAGCGGGCTGTAGGCAGTATATAGACCACGGCCATTGTTCAATTTTGACGAAGAGTCGCATGTCGTTGTTCAGCATGTTAAATTTGTATAAGAAAGGGAAAGCTAAAATAGGGTTGTAGAATTCTTCGTATATTGATAGGAGGGTACCTTTCCTCTCCTCTCCTTTGGCAAATGCATAGCTAAGAACCTATCCATCCTAGTATTCGGTCAATAAATGGGAAACTGAGCCACACAAGACCTCTTACAATCTTAACAAGCGCTGAGTCCCTTCACGACACGCCTGGCAATCTCATATGTGAGGGCTGGCCAGGGATGTGCCGGTTGGGGGCCTGGGGGCTTCACGCCCCCAATATTTTCCAATTTGCAAGACGTTAGTCAAAAGGCAGCCATGCTGCACGACAGTTGGCAACAATATTTTCTCTGACCTTTCTTTTTAGTAACACCAGTTGGTAAATTGGCCAAACCCTCCCCCAACAGAAGGTGTCTTGGCACATCACTTAGGCTGGCCACAGGGACGGATTTAGAGGGAGGCCACGAGGTAATGGCCCTTTCCAAACGGTAGTAGTTCCTATAGTAAATAATTGTATTACGATACTTCTCATATGAAAAGACTCCGTGGATAATTACTCATATAAAACGAGTCCATACCCACCCCCTCCCCCGAAGTCCAGCTCTTGATCCGCCCCTGACTAGCCACAAGTTAGATGCTTTTTTACTTTTTGCAAATTAACAAAATACTTTTCAGTATAAACTGGGACAGATTTAGAAGATAATTAATGGGGGAGGGTATATGACTATGACGGGTGACGGCTACCACCCTCTTTAGATGCACGGTTAATGATGCCACGCCCACTTTCATTTTCAGTGTCGTCCCGTCAGTGTTAAAACTTTGCTTTGTTCTTGTAGGAGCCTGAAGCCTTATCTATAAAAAAGACTAAACCTATTACTACAGAAGCAATTAAGATTTTGGGGTTTATCGAATGGCACCAAAATATTGCAGACTTTACCGAATGGTATGACAATACTGTGGGTGTAACTATCACACTCCTTAAATCCTCCGGTAAAGCTGTTTATAGGCATATAAGAACAACAAACAATAGACAGGGGATCGTTTTTATTTAAATCTAGTCTTCTTGATAGGTGTACAGTATTACACAGATTTTCATAAGAAACTTCTGGCTTCTGACTGGACGTTTCTTTAATATCTTCTTCTTAATATTTCTTAAATCCTAACGACTTCCAATAACAATAACAACACAGATTAAGCAACTGTGATACGAAAAAAAGAATTTTCAGGCTTTGTGGTGTATCGCAGGGGCGGATCCATGGGGGGTTCACAGGGTTCTGTAACTCAGTCAAAATTGTTTTGCATAAAATAGGCCTATTGTTTTAACAAA
>OLMO02000003.1:2625376-2657959 GCA_900291935.2 Cassiopea xamachana | reverse complement strand
AAGGGCGTGTCCGGGGTTTGGTAGGGCGTGGTCTCAAAAAGTCGTTTCCTGTAACCCAGTCAGCTAAAATGCTGGATCCGCCCCTGGTGTATCGACTATTGTCAGGGACAAAACCCAAGGGGTATGGGGGTGAGCCACCCCCCCCAAACTTGAAAGTTTGCCACTTCGCAGAGCAAAAACGGTGTATTTTACAATGAATTTTGCAGGGCAAATTACTTGACTCAGGACCATTTAATCAACTACTGTTACTAAAAAATAGGGCACAGACAAAATGTTCGCAAGGTAAATATACTGAAGTTACCTCACTTTATATTGTACAGCGGTTTTTCAAGTTAACATCTTAAACTTAGCCTTGCCAACGAGGGCGCTTACTAGATGGTGTTGTGACAACGCTTACAAGACAAAATGCAGTATTCCCTGTACCTATTGATTGATGTGGCTCGCTGTCCTTATAATACCTTCCATCAGCAAGCTGTCCCTTTTTTGAACACCACGTAGCTCTGTAGCAGTTGTGCATTCTGTTTGAATTCCACTCTTATACTGAATCTAAAAGCATATAACGAGATAAAGCTGTTATATATTATATATTGTATTAAGAATTCAAAATGAAGTGACATGAAATAAAGTATCAATAGGTGAACCAGAGGCCTTCAGCTGTAAGCATGCACATGTATCGATATGTACACCAATTTAGTATATGAATAAAGTGTATATAATGGTTAAGTGGAGCAATGGAGTGCTAACTCCTTAATACCAAATACTGAGAAAAGTGTCTGCTTCACGTACCTTAGAAGATATCTATGTGTAAACAAAGTCAGTTGAGCTGTGATCGACCTAGGTAAGTGGCAACGTGATTCATGTTGAGAGAAGTGCAGAAACACTTTCACGCGCAGGATTGTTTTGCTCGCATCCGGCAATTGTTTGGAATACATCCGGTGATTTTTACGAATACATCCGGTGATTCCTCTGCTATGAAATTGAAGTGCTCATGCTCAACTTTCGGTTGAGCAAAAGTATACATCATGCGTACAAGGGGGTGGGGGGTCAACACATCCAAGTAGGCAACATAAAATCTCACTTTTTGCATGTATTCTGTAATATGTTCATATACAAGGTGCTTTTATCATACTTCGCTGACTTTGGCGATGATTTTTATTGTTTTCTTTTTGTAAAACAATTGCACTTATCAAAGAGGAAATGGGGAGTATGTACGCAATGGGGGATGGGGCTTAGCAATCGTACATGTGCGTACGATGGGAGCAGTGGCGTGGCCACGTGGTACGGGGGGAGAAATTCCCCCAACTTATTGCCAATATGGTGCTCGGAATTACTTTAAAATCGATGAGAAAATAATTGGGGGAGGGAGGGGAGTAGCAAATCTTCAGAGAAGTAGAGGACGTGGCCAAAAATGTTTCATTTATGCTGCCCCACCTTTTAAACCCTGGCCACGCCTTTGAATGCAGGATTTGAGTTTCATTAGGACTTACAATTTTTTTATATTCCAGTTATAGTATTGTTTGTAGATCAACTTTTGCACTTTTGATACAATATTTACTATTATGTTCTTTTTTGGTTTGTTTATTGTGAAGTAAGATGTCAACAAAGATTTGAATGCGTCCCTTTCATTTTCACGCAAAGTTACACTTCTGACACTTAAAGATACTTTAACAAAAATCTTAGGCTCAAATCAGAAAATTTAAGAATAATGAGACTCAGCAAAATGGTAGTTATTCGCATAAAAATTGTGTCATATTGCTCTTCTATATACCTTTATGAATGAAATTTATAAAAATAGGTCTGGCTTAAGTCCTCCTTTCATGAAGGATATTTTCGCTGATTGGAATACTGGTTACAACTTAAGGCACGGTAACGACTTGCAGCTTCCAAAAGTGCATACAACAACATACGGAATTGAGACTATATCCTTCCTTGGACATAAACTTTGGTCGACTTTACCAAATATAATCATACAAGCAAGCACACTTTCTGTTTTCAAAAGCCATATTAAATGTTGGAAGGGCAAGAACTGCAACTGTAGACTTTGCAAAATATATATACCACAGGTTGGGTACCTAACATGATATGTATCATTTTTTATTTTACACCTGTAATATATTTTAATTTTTTAAGCCAGTAGGCCTTAATTAGCAGTAGTTTTTGCAATCCTAATTTCTTTTGCCTACTAGAAATGAATTGTTGATTGATTGATTGATTGATGATGATTGATTATTTTTATGTTCAGCTTATCTTTCCATGCTGCTATATATTCTCCATTGTTTCCTGCTGTCGATTTCTCTACCCTGGTGGGAAGGATAAAATTGCCTTCTCCAACACCTTTCTTCCTTCAATTAATCTGCATTCCAGTATTTCTCCACCTAAATACTATTTATTATTTCTTGAGGTCTAGCTAGCATTTTACAATTTCCAAACGTTTGGGAGTTTATGAATGCCTATGAAGTTTTTATGCAGCGATCAGCGAAGCGGTGAAGTGCCGTTTTTTCTGACCGCATAGTCAGGTGACAGAATATTTCCCAAAATGCTTCCAAATACATGACAAAGTGATTTAAAATACATGACAAAAATGCTTTCTAAAAATGAGCTGCTATTGCCTTACCGCATGTGGACTATGTAACATGAACAAGAAGACAACGCACCCCCGCTCCCCCCAGCCAATACGCAGGAGGAGGGGGGCAAGAGGGAGATTTCAAGATAACCACTCCCACATTCCCACAATTGTAAGGAAACAATTCTTTGGAGTACAGCACTTGTACATCACATAAAAAAGTTATTGAACGCTTTGCTTTGCTAAAAGTTATTGAACTGCATAAAGAAAGTCGTACATCCTCTGTATCTTCATTTCAGTAGTATTTCAATAGAGGGAATGCGCTAACTAGGGGCGAGCCGAAGTAGGGGTGTCGGGGTGCCGCTCGCCTACTTGGTGAAACCGTCGGAAATTCTACAGCTTGTCGGGAAAAGCTTGTTTTGCGATCATCACTTGTCGGTAATCGATCATCTATTACTCAATAACAAAGGCACTGTTAATGCTAACGAATCGACTTTCAGATTCAGTGAAATTTCAGCACATGAAGTAGCACAGGCCATGAATCAGATGAAGACTACAAAAAGTGTTGGTACTGATAAAATCTCTTCCTATTTTCTTAAGCTTGCTATTCCTTTTGTTTCTAAGTCCATAGCACAGCTTCTGAACATCTCAACTAGAAACAGTGTACTTCCAGAGTCATGGAAAACTGCTAAAGTAGCCTCTATTTACAAAGAAGGCGATAAAGGTGAACCATCTACTTACAGACCAATTTCAGTTTTACCTGTTCTAACAAGACTTTTTGAAAAACTTATTTTGAATCAGCTATACAAATATTCAAATGACAACAATCTTTTATCACAAGAATAATCTGGATTTAGAGCACTCCACTCTACGGTGTCCTGCCTATCAAAAAGCACTGATGATTGGTATTCTGTGTTTGATAATAGTGAAATAGTTGGTGCCACGTTTGTCGATCTTAGAAAGGCATTTGATACTGTAGATCATTCACTTCTTCGTGGAAAGCTTGAGAGAAATGGGGTCCGAAATAATGAGCTGCGTTGGTTTGTGTCCTATCTTGCAGGTAGAAAGCAATTTTATGGAGTTAATGGGGCAGACTCCCAGGTTAATGCAGTTAACATTGGAGTACCTCAAGGCTCGTGTCTTGGTCCTCTCTTATTCCTTGTCTATATCAATGACCTTCCTAAAGTCATAGCAAACTGTACTGCTGCCATGAATGCCGATGATGCTGTTCTATACTATCGTGGTGCTAGTTTAGCTCAGCGGAATGAGACCATTAACAAGTATCTTGAGAGCCTTGACAATTGGCTTAAAGGGAACAAGCTATCGTTAAATGTAGTTAAAACTATTTCCATGAATATCTTACCTCGTCAAAAGCATCAGAAGATATTAGGCGAATTAGACTTGAAAGTACGTGACACAAATACTCAAAATGTAAAAGAAACAAAATATCTTGGTCTTCAGATTGATAGGCATCTAACTGGGAAAAAGCACGTGGATGTAATCTCGAGGAAGGTGTCCCGTGCCTTAGGAGTATTGAAGCATGCAAAACAATTTTTACCACAGAACATCTTGAAGAGATTGTATATAAGCATAATAGAGCCACATTTTAGATATTGCTCCTCTGTCTGGGGGTGTTGTAGCACAACTTGCATCAACAGACTCTAAAAGCTATATAATTTTCTGAGCCAAATTCTGATGCCCCAAGAAAGCTTTGTCCCCAACCCCATGGCTATTTGCTATTAGCTACAGCACGCTTTTCTGTTATCAAGTTGTAAAGAAAACTACTAGCGTGTGGGTGTTATCAAAGCGGAAAGGTAGCATATTAATATTAGAGTATCTCCTAAATGCGCCTGCGCAAGATTGATACACCTCACGAATAACGTAAATTCATATCTTCTTGGTAACCTAAGCAAATATAGTGGCCTTCTCTAGCAACTGTGGCTTCGATGTAGGCCAACAAAATACACAATATGACAGGTGTGCCACACTTAAGGTGTATCTCATTTAAGCCATCCACACTTTGTCTGCCGAGCGAGCAGCTCAAATCTGCTGAGTAAATTCATGATTTTCAGTCCGTGGGGGAAGGTGTAACACTCCCCACACCCCTCGTAGCACCGCCCCTGTTGACAGCCTCCGAAAAAAGACCTCCGACGGCACTTGAAAGAAAATTTTCCTACCGTAAGAAATTTTGGCCACTTGCAAAGAAAAAGAAGGAAATGAGGATTGTACGGGATAAGAAGTGAATATTGAAATGAGTAAGGACTTTAAGAAATCCAAGAAATATGTTAGTCCGTTAAAATTTCACATTCTAATTGATTCCCATGCTTGCATACTGTAGACATAACTATGCTGTAGGCACCAGAAACTTTCTGATGGGGACCGACTGCATGGGGCATGTAGAATCAATTACCGTCAATCCTCAAATAAACCCCCACCTCCGAATAAGCACCCCATCGAATAAACCCCCATGGGACCTTATTCGAGGGAAGCATAATTGCAGAATAATAGCTATACAATATTACTTCCTTTCACTGGAGACAAAAAAGCAGAAAGAAACATGAATTTCGTGATGATTCTGAAAAAACCGTCATTGACTATTAAATATTGTGTGAAAAATGGCCTTTTTGTGATATTTTAGTTTAGTTGATTACCATTCTGTAATTACCAGTAATTACCATTCAGTGGGGGGGGGTAGTGATATGGGTTCTGCGGAAACGGGCGGCGCTAGCCACCGCAAACTGTCGGAGACCAGACCCTGTAATGACCACGCTCGTTGATTGCCATACCAAGGTCAAGCCAAGGAGTGACTATTGTGTTTATAATTTGTGACTCGCTCAGAGACGACGCGCTCAGAGACGACGCGCTCAGAGACAACGCGCTCAGAGACGACGCGCTGACAAGCAATGAGATGCTGCGCCCACTTCTAATCTTCAAGTTGATTATGTACTGCACACGTAAAAAGACGCGCTGTCAGAGAAACAATGGACAAAATACTATAGCAACATTGCTAGAATTCGGATGTGAATTATGTAAGAGGCACAAGATATAAGGAATTCGGGGACAATCGATAAAATATATTTACCTATTTGCAGGATGGTTAGGGGCTTATTTATCAGAAATTATTTTTAGGGTGGGTACTTATTCGGGGGAAGCTTAATCGAGGGAAGGGCTTGTTTAAACCAAGACCTCCTGAGGTCCACCACACAGTGAAGTGGATCGAAAATCGAATATTCGGTATAAGAGGGACGTTAAACTAGGGGTCCCATGCCTGGATGCGGCATGCATAGTAGGCCTAAATTAGCTGAATAAGCTAGGTATAACAGCCTACTCAAAATAAAGTAAACAACAACAACAACCAATAAAGTGATGGAAACAGATCGACAACAAAAGGACAAGCCAAAAGGACTTGGATTAAAACCAGCCTGAATGAAAATGCATAATTAAATTATAGGAAACGTTTTCATTCGTTTTCAGAGACCAAAACAGCTTACTCCGCCGTCCTTCGAAGTTACGTTAAACTAGGGGTCCCATGCCTGGATGCGGCATGCATAGTAGGCCTACATTAGCTGATAAAGCTAGGTATAACAGCCTACTCAAAATAAAGTAAACAACAACAACAATAACGAAAACTTCAGCCATGAGCATAAGTTTGTCTATAATAGTGCTTTTCAACCGGGGTTCCCTGGAACCCTTGGGTTCTGTCAGGACAATCCAGGGGTTCCGCCTGAAGTTATAAAGTGCAACGATCGACAGTATATTTTAACTCTCCTGTGCAGATATGTCAACAGCGGTTCCAAGAGCCACAGGAACACATCATCAAGGTTCCGCTCCACCAAAAAGGTGGAAAACTACCGCTCTACAACATCATTTTTCTAATGGGCATAGGAACCAAGGGGCACTGGGGGAACGTCCCCCTTTTCACAAGTTACTGTGCCATTTTGCAGTTTATAGAGTTGACCATTTCTCCTTGTGTGGGTGCCCCTCAATATATGTCCCCACTTTTGAAGGCTTCCTATGTCCCTTGTCTCTCTATGGCTCCTTGGTCTCTTCACTGATAACTCAGATCTGCACGTCTGATAAGACGAAGTTCAACAACTACAAACGGGAACAGTCACAGCAAAATGAGTTCAATTTTGAGAGGAAAACCATCTTTTCTATAACCTAGCTTTCGGATAAAAAATCACAGGTATCTCCAAATGCGTTAGTTGAAGAGCAGAATGCTTTGCTAGTTTGAGTCAACATCAAAACAGAACAAGAGATTTTTCAGGTGTAGTAATGATGAATCGAGCCAAAATACTGTGCGCACTTAATAAGGTATGCCATAATGGATGCACTCAGTGATTTAAGAGATGGCGTGCATTGTCCTCATGATTATCAATCGAGTAAATTACCAGCAGACAAAACTCAACCAAGTTCCTTCTACAAATTGACTGCCAAATCCCCGCTTTGACTTCGTCTCCCTGATTTCTTCCCTGTTTTCCTAATTGCATATCGATCCTAAGCAAAAACCGTACACTCAGGGGTGATTTCCAGGGGCTCAGGGGGGCGGAGTCCACCTTGTTAAAATCACTGTTCATTTTGGGGGGCTCAGTCCCCCTAAAAATTCTTGCATTGGCCTTGCTTTTCAAAGTGTATTGACCTTGCTTCTAAAATGTTTTGTATTGCTATGATTAATTATTCACCGCTATATGGTAATGGAGACGTTTCTAATTGTTTATTATATTTTATTAGTACTAAACCAAAGTATCATATCTGTGTTTTTAAAAATATGGGCGTGGTTGAAGCTTGGGCGTGGTTGGACCTAGAGTCCCTTTGTCAGAAATTTTAAAATCACCACTGGGTACACTTCGCTTATCACAATAGAAGCCCATTTAGGCCAACTTTAGACCATCTGAGCAAAGAAGGGCGCTCTAACTTTATCATGAAAAAAGAAACGTGCTTGTAGAAGTTTTCTTGTTCGTTTTTCTGCATACTAAGAAACAAACTTACTAGAGCGAAAAACACAAACAATTTCTCTGACATTCCCTTGATTGTATTCAAATTCAGTCAAATTCCCTAATTTTTCCCTGATAGTTTTTAGGCAAAACAAATTAACCGCATCTGAATATATATTTCGGTTAACCTTTAGGCCACTATCCGACGTTTTCATGCTCTGATGAGTGTCGGACGAAAAAAGCTTCTAAGTATGTCAAAAGAATGTTGCCGCTTTTTCGTGCTGTGGTAAAAGTACTGTAGTATCAACAGACTTTTAAAAAACAAATTTCCTTGATTCTTCCCTAATGTCTCTAATTTGGTAGACACCCTTCTCTAACATGCAACAACAGTCAATAACTACTTAGAAACTAAACAAAGATAACACAATCTAGCTGGTCGAAAAGATAATAACTCGGTTACTCCCCAATGGAGAATCTCTTCACAATGACCATTGCGTGATAATGGTGACCAGTGCTAGTGGCCAAATCAACAAAAATCAGAGAGAAGTACGAAAACTTCACTCTATTATGAAAAACATTACACAGTTATTAGAGTATCTGACTTTAATAAAAATTATGAGGTACAGTGGATCAAAAATAAAGCCGTCAATTACTAAACCAACTTTGACAAGAGTTCCATTGACAATTTACGAGTTACCCTCTCCCTTTGTCATCCTCTTTGCCCCACGACCAGGAGGTGGCTTTGGTTTTGCAAATTTAGGTCGGTGTAATATTTTCTTTGGATGCAATTCGTCTTGCAAAAACTCTTCGGTTAGTTCTGCGCCGTCTGATATTTCAATCTGGAAAGCAACAGGGTGTCATGTTTTGAAACATTTTCCATAAAAAACAAGGTCAATGCACGTTCAAACAATAAAATGCTGTCCGACCTAGCTGCAAGGGGCACGGGGTAGAGCCCCAAACGACATAATTGGCATGATTTTGCCTCTCCAGCAGAAATACTTGTCTGGAGCTTAAATTCCTGTCCTTAAGGTGATGGGACAGGTTGGTTTTGCCCATCCAGGACATTAGAGAGTTTACGTAACACGACGCCCCTGCTGACGACGAGCCAAAGAAGACTAGAAACGAGCGCGGTCATGCCATCCTCTCGCAAGCATTGGCGCGAATCTGAATATCTCTCGCAAGCATTGGCGCGAATCTGAATATCGCGCTAGTTTCTAGACTCCTTTGGCTCGTCATGAGCAGACGCGTCGTGTTGCGTAAACTCTCTATTATCTCTAGCTATGCGCTTGGTGCTGTAGAGAAGATGATTAGCTCCAGATTTTATGGGATGTCTACGGCAAATTTCTGACTTGATGAGCGCATGGAAATTGAAAATTAATCTCAGAAATTAAAAATTCGTAATACATAATGCAAACTCAATCATGTACTTTGTAGTGCTTTAAATTAGGGATATGATGAGAAGGTTGAAGCCAGTTATGGTAACACGCCACATTGCAGACTCGTTGGCAGTAAGAAGAGGGGAGGCGTGGTTCCACAATATTTCACTGAGCGTTGTTGTTGTTGTTATTTCCTTTATTTTGAGTAGGCTGTTATACCTAGCTTTTTCAGCTAATTTAGGCCTACTATGCATGCCGCATTCAGGCATGGGACCCATAGTTTAACGTCCCTTCCGAAGGACGGCGGAGTGAGCTGTTTTGGTCATTCGTCTGGAAGGTCGCCCATCCAGCTACTGACTGTACACAGCCATTTTTAACTTCAGTTAAGCTAATGGAACTGGCTGGGCTGCTTGGCCACTCACCCCGCTAGGGTAAATGCGGATGTCCTCTACACTGTCAGAACTGAACATACCAAAAAGGGTATTATTACTCTGATTTAAAGGTGTGCAAAGATATCCCAGCTAATAGTAAAGAAATCCAAACACTTCGGTGCTTCAAAAAAGAACTAAAAGCGCACCTGACGAGCTAAGAATGCTAAAAACAAGTACACCAAAACACGACCCTCAGGAAGAACCGCCCAAGAGTTTTATTTTTCATAGATGTTACTTATGAAAATTTTACTCATCATTTTACTTAAAATCTAGAAACTTAAATTTGGTTTACAGTAGAAAAGGGATTCTTCGTACATAAGTAACAATAATGATGATGATGTGATTTCCCCTCGTTGAATAGTCGACTTCTATATAAATGCCCCCTCCAATCCATGCCCCAGTCCCCCTCCCCCCATCCCAATCCCAATCCCCCCTCCAATCCATGCCCCAATCCAGTTCAGCGTTTTGCGGATAAAAGTTGCGATTTTCTTAGACTTACTACATAATGAAAGCAATAAACTCACCTTCTTGTCGATTTCCATATTGAGGTGTTGCTCACAAACTGCGGTGACTGAAGCTTTACAGGATGAATAGAGCATTCTCTCCTTAACAGAGCACGAGTACCCGGGCATCGAATATATGAACACTAGAAGTTAGATCGAAATCCAATGACTTCAAAGATTCGACATTTAGGCACACTTTAGCTTATTCATGGTTGCCACTGCTATTTCAAGACATAAATTCCCTGCTGTCTTTCGTGAAATTCTACTCATGTTCCCTGATTTTCCCTGACATTCTTATCATTTCTTTCGACAGATGTGGGGTTTGGAAGAGCCTCGAGCTTATTTCTTCCAGTTCAAAGTTTTGGTTCCATGAAACGTGGAACTGCACTTCAAAATGAGCGCACAGAACAAAGTGCTATAAAAATAGGGGAAAACTTGGCAAGTGTGACAGAGTATAGAGTAAGTCACAACTTAAAAATGAAACAATAGTAACTCTAAAACTTCCCTGATTTTCCCTGATTTTTCAAAATGTCTTTCTGTTCCCCCTGATTTTCCCTGATTTAAAATCAAATTCCCTGACTTTCCCTCATTTCTCTGATTTGGTGGCAACCCTGTTATTTGAGTGAATTGTGCTCTACTTCCATCATGCAAAATGCAAATCAAGAATTTCATAATAGGCGGAATGTGGTTTCTAGTGAAATTTTTCAGCGTAATAGGAATTCGATTGATTGAAGAAACAAAGATAAATATTTCCCCCGATATTTCTCAGAGTGTCTCTAGCATTAGTCGAATTCTCTCATTTTCCCCTGATACCTTCTAAGCAAAATCCAATAGATATCTCAAAGGAGGCTGAGCTCCCAAAGTTATCCACCATTTTGAGATGGGTGCAGAACCCTGCACGAAGCATCTGCTAGGAAGAGGTAGAGAATGAGTGAGGAAATGAGGTGGAGAAAATTACCAATTGATTTCAATTATGCGTTGATTCAAATTATGCATACCTATCTTCTCCATGTAATCTCCCTCGTGTGTGTGTTTGAAAAGGAAGAAATGGTAGCGTGCAACGTCGGATGGGACAGCCGAGGGCAGACTCTCTACTGGCATATCATCATCTGATCTTGACAGCTGTATCTCCTCATTCTCAATATCGATTTTCTGCAATTAGACACGAGATATAAAAGAAAACCTGGTGAAATCTAAGAGCTAAATCAACCTGCAAACTTCAATGAAACTGGCGCTCTGAAATTCAACTGTATGTGTACATTAAAAACTAAGTTCACAGGCGGATTTGCCGGGAGGTGGGGGGGGGGGGNNNGGGGGGGGGGGGGGGGGGTGAGTGGCAGGGATGACGCTAGCAGAGGGCTTGGGGCTGTAGCCCCCAGGCTTTTACTGAGCCCCCGTAGGCACCTAAATTTCTATGCACTATTGGCACTGTCAAAATATCCATAACCCTGTTTCTAGTTTTTGCGATTGGATTTATCAGTTAAAATTCTTTGACGCCGCTCACTGTCGGCACTTTGACAGCACTAGCCCCCCAGAACTTTTTCTAGGGCCACCACGGGTGAGCAGAAAACCCCTCAATGGTTTGCTAAGTGCTCTGTAAATGAGCATATTTTCAGCAAAATGACAATGATCATATTCATGAAAAAATGTCCCTCAGGATATCCCACTACAAAATTTAAAGGTAGGCCCATGTCTAAATTATGTCAAAAAATAATGCTTCCCGGTCCTCTATGCCAAAAGCTAAGGAAAGACTTCGTTTAAACATTTAAAATCTAAAGTTCCTCAATCAAAAGCTGCATTCGGATGTAAAAAATTCTCTTGTCTTGCTCAAGAGACTTGCTTCTCAGTGAACTTCGATTTGATGTACGGATTTTAGACTGTTCGCACAGCAGTAAATACTTTAAATTGAGTAGAACTCTCTAAAGATTGCATGGGGATTATTCTGGCGTTTATGTCTGCCACTATCCGCTTCAGCAAAAGAGCAATAATATGTAAAGCGAGATAATGTAGCAGATGATAAATCAAAAATAATTATCAAATTTTAAAAACCAATTTTTACTTTTGCACTATTTCATCGGTGGTTGGATTACAGTCGGATTCCCGCTTGTCTTCAATCCATCCAAGCAGATTTAAAGAGGATTATGGTAGAGATTAAACAGACTGAATAAATCCATTTTATGTTGCAGTTCAAATGAAAGGCGTGGGTAAGAACATCAACGGTTCTCTACAGCAAAAGTGGAACGGAAAGTGATTCTCATAAAAGTCAAAAACATCAAGAAGATAGTAGCTGTTTTAGGATATCAGTTGCATAAGTCCAGTTACACTAGCAGCCAAGGACCAAAGACAGTTACTTCTGCTATGCATCACCTACTGACTGGCTTTCGAAAGGATCCAAAGGAAAATTGACATACCAGCTGAACATAAGATATCTTTTTGTCTCTTATTTCTTCCAATTTGTCCACAGCTGTGTCATCAATCGGAAAATTTATTCCTGGTAATGTGACATGCTTTGAGGATACACCATGTTTATTATGATGCTGCAAAGTAAAAGGATTACTTTTGATCTCTGCGCAAGCTGTTTTGAAAATACTACTGCCACAAGTGATATAATTCTACACAAGAACAAACAACATAAATTTAGAATTCAATCTACTAAGCCTTATTTGCAATTAAATGCTTCTCAAAAATTAAATTTGCCTGCTAAGTTCTTAGTGGTGGTTTTCCAACAAAACTTAAGGGGGCAGAGGTGCTGAACTTGCTGGGTAATTTAGATCTTTCTGAGTATTTTTCAAGTACATGTTTTTCACAAGAAAAATCTTAAAAGAAGATTGAGGCTCAGGCAAAAAAGTGATTTTGCCATTAAAAAATATGCAATTAGCCTTTGGTCCACTACTTTTGCCAAAAAGTTTCCAACTTGATTTCATCTGGGGGCACTTTGCCTCTCTTGCCCCTACTAATATCTTCTACTGTACATTCTGCACTTCAATAGCTATTCATCAAATGTCACTATGTTTCTTTCTCAGATTCTTTTCTCTAAACAAATGTTATAAAGCAAAGTACTTCTGCTTCAGAGAAAGTTTGGTCTATTATGGGGGAGTCATACCTCATTTCTTTCCATCTCTCTGAGCTCCATCTCAGACTCTGTAAGTGGAGCTTCAGCATTCTTAGCTACAATGTGCTTTTTATATCCATCTAGTGAAGCATCTGACTGCAATAGCAAGAAGATACAACCCTGATAAGTCATATAATCATAACCAAAAAACTTTGGAAAGATGAACTCATATAAAACATAAAAGCTATAACTAAGCTTATCCATAACCTACAGAGTGAGTTGCAAAGATCTCATCTTGAATGTGGCCATTGCCAAACTCTAATCTCAATGTTGCTCTTGTGCCAGCATACAACATTTTCTGCCTGACCTGAAGCAATAAAAAACTCCATTATATTTCCAAAGATGGTGACAATTCTCACTGCATCAAATGCAATGGGCAATGCCAAAATATAACAGTAGATATACAACTGCATTAGGATGGGGAAGAGAAATGCTGATTTTAAACCAATCAAATTCACTTATTACTTATAGGTTTTCACTTTTGCATGAGACATGTCTACAGACTCATTTAACACATCTATTCTCTTCTACCAGGCCTCTCTGTTTAAAAAAGTGCAATTACACACAGGCCTTGGCAAGTGCCTCCATTTAGTGAGGTGCATGTTTCATCACACACCTTGCTCTTAAAACCTATCCAGAATATGTTCCTTGACCATAAAATCCCTTGCCCCAAAGCAAAATAATTGCCCCCAAGATGCATTATCAAATACCTGCCTACTAAAACCTTCATAGAGAGGCCTATCTTTTACTATCTGAACACCACACCAATAAGTGCACCTAGGTAATGTAACACTGAATATGCAAATTATTTGGTTATGGTGTGAAAAAAATCTCATCCTTGCTTTGATGTGTAGTTTATCACAGAGAGTCATTAGAACTGCTTCAAGTGTTCAGCAGCAATACTGGAAGCAATATACTGCTGACCCATGTACAGTTATATACAGCTGTGCATCCCAGTGCTTTTCTTTCTGCCCCTGGGCTGCAATACAACAAAAATGATTTCCCCCTTACCAAATTAAAATGATACTATGCATGTATGGATCACTAGCTGGCATGAATTTATTATCCAAAATAGGGGTATTTCATTAACCATTTCTTGTCACTGATTATAATAGCTTCCAATTCCCTCCTTAAAAAAAGTTAAATTTCTCTCAGGAGATCCCCCAGGTTGGAAAACACTGAAGTCCATGCCAGGAAGAAATTGGTGCAAGAGCATCAATTCACATGTGCACCCTTGTCTGCTTGAAAAATTGCTCGTACATAGGGTGTGCATGGTTAATAGAGATGTTGGCACTTGAGATTTTGCAAGTGTGTGGACACTTGCACATGTGATCATATGTCTCCAAGTATGGACTGACAAAATGAGAAGTGCCAAACAGGCTCTTTCAGCCACAAAGGCACCCAATTTGTGTCCAAATTCGTATATATATATTATAGTTCACAACAAAATACAAAAAATTGAACATACTACAGCAAAATCTGGTGAATATGCAATGAAGAGCCATTGATATCCTTGGTTGTTTTTTGTGTCCAATCTGTACAGCACATATGATGGCTCATTTTCAGGTAAAAATGGTAAAACACAGTTATCATAATCTGAAAAGTTACGAAAAAAAATTCTTACATTTTTATGGTTTAAAGTCACATTTAATTAAATATAGTAATTTTTGTTCATTCTCACAATCAACAAAAATTATGTGCAGAAAATGACTTGACTGCTACAGTCAACCATATTGAAAAGCAACTCTTTGTAGTGCTGTAGCTACTAGTATAATGTTTAGTATATAGCATAAATTTACATACATTTATGCAAATCCAGGGATGCTGGAAGGGGGCAGAGGGGAGAAGGCACCCCTTCTGCCTTTACTATGGGGTGCTGGGGGAGCAAGTCTCCCTTTTGAAACACAATAACATCCTTTTTAGACATTGATATGATATAACAGAGATCAAATAAGCAATATAAGCAAGTAAAATATGACTGGGAGGGACAGAGAGCTATTTGTATAACTGCCCTTTTGCTCCTGTTGTCCCTGCTTGCCCAATCATCATTCTGGAGTGCCTGTGCAAATGGTAACAAGTGCATATATGCCTTCACAAGTGGAGATTTATACTTCAAAGAAATAGCATAATATCATCCTGAATATTCATCAAACCTAAAAGTAGATTTTGAAAAGCCAAAGAGAATTTCACTCTTGGTAGCCAATATAAACCATGCAATTCTATACCTTCTTCAAAACTTCCTACTGGCTCTTTGTACTCATCTAGGACAAGTTGCTCTATAAAGAAACACAACTTTAAAGATCAATAGGCTTTGCTAAAGATGGCTCAAAATAAAGGATAAGTCAAGGCTCAAAATAAAGGATCAATATATGAGAGAGATATTTAAATAAGCATTAGGAAAGATGATAATGTTGTAGGCAATATATCACAGCTCTTGGTATTGCTCTCAGGAGCTCAGAGGAATCCCTTTTAAGGAATACTACCAATCAATAACAAAACCAAGCCTGTTTTCTGCCTCTCTTCTCGCTTAACACAAAGACTCCAACACTTTTCCCTTAGGATTCTATCCTCTAGGGCAATCTCCCTGTATCTTTTCATCTCTATTCCTACTCTTTTAAGGCTCTAAGAGCTTCAACTAACACTTTCAACTTTACCTCTTTTTTTAATAACTATTGTTTCATTTTCAGTCAGAGATGCATTTACAATAAGCAACCTTAATTCTCTTCAAGACTTAGAAAAACTTATTACCAGAATGTAACACACATAACAGAACTTAAGGAATGTCAGATTTTGAAATGATTTAAATGCACAGCTAAAGTATATGAACTGAGAAACTTTCTATAGCTAAAAGAACTTTCAAATGTTTGTAAATGTTACTTAAATTATTAATATCATTTCAATAACAGTATAAGAACAGCTTTAGACATAACATGTCTGTATATATATATATATATATATATATATATATATATATATATATATATATATATATATATATATATATATATATATATATATATATATAAACATATTGAGTAGAACTTAAATGCAATACCATCTTTGATGACAATTTTCATGCATCTCACATCACCTTCTTTTGCAGTGGCAAAAAATTTTGCTAATGATTCACTGGCTACAAAAATATAGAACAAAAATTAGATCTCAAAAGTATTGTCAGCAATAGACATTTGTTCTTCCTTTGAACAATTGCATGTATTCTGAATTCATATTACAGAAAAACGTGCAGCTTTATGATGATGTGGTAATCTGGATGATGATAATATAGAGACACATAGAATTTCATTTCATATATTTTTGGAATATATGACATGCTTTGTTGGAATTAAATGAAATCCAAGATATCTGTAATTATTGTCATTCCAATCGTAAATATAATCTAAAATACCTAACTTCAATACAGTTCTTACGTTCGCTTTTTATTTTATTGCGATCAAAAACACATTTCCCCCAATAAGTCATTGAGGTCTTACATGGAGGTACTCTACACTGTTATTTATACTCATTGCTCGACTTTCAAATTTCACCCCATCCCACCCCCCGGCCCCCACCAACTCAGCTAAGCCGTCTACGGTACTAGTAAATGTTAGGATTTTGTCCAATCAATCGTATCGCTATTACAAGATAAGAACAGCACACGGACGATACAAGACAAAAAACTGCACCGGAGTTATTAGAAGTGGGCTACAGGGCTGCCTGGCGACAGTATCAACCAACACAACATAATAGGTAAGTGAGCAGCACAACTTAATCTTGATTTTCAACACCCAAACAGCGATAGCCAAAAACTGGATTCTGTTATCAAACAACAATCTGTATAAGCGACAAATCAACAACTACCAAAATGCATAGAGAATAAAGCAGTTCAATTTTGCTTTGCTAATACCTTTGATGCCAGTTTGGTGCGACATACTGCCAATACATGCACTGCTTTGCCCAAACTTGACACCTCAAAATAGGAAATCACAAGCGATAACTTCCGCAATTTTAAAGTTTAGTTGAATGCTTGCTCCTCACTTTGGTATGCTAAAATGAGGTTGTAATAAACTTGGCTGTAGTAATGGCGGACCTAGCACAGTTTGCAGTGAGACGCTTAATATTTCTCAGGGCTGTAACTAGAAGAGGAATTTCAGGTGCAGCTAGCATTTAACGTTAAATTCTTAGCCATGCTGAATCATTCTAAGTCTTCGCTGCACTTAAGATCTTAATGGTTAACAGGTAGCCGAAGGGAATTTAACAGTAAGAGCTCTGAGCAACATGTGCACACTCCAGAATTTTTTTAGAATTTCGTCGATTGCATACTAACATATACTGCTGCACACATGCAATTGAAGCACACTTGTTATCAAAAAATAACAGTGTGCTTCCATTACATGAGCACACCACTTTCTTACATTTGTACATATGAATGTACATTTTTTGCCTCCGGACACATAAGACCTCGTTGAGAACTTGGGTACTTTGCAGACTAACCGTGCTGGTTGAATTGCTTAAGGTTTGGGTAATCTTTCCAGCTCTGAGCTCTATTTCTAAACCCCTACTCATTTGCCTCCTTGAAAAGCTAGAAAGAATACACCAACGATGCTCGTTATGCTAATTTATAGTGTTTTTATGTTGCTCAGGAGTTCAGAACAAACTCATCCAACGACAACTATGCATTCCAACACAAGTTGCTGCACCAGACATCCCCTTTTACAGAAAGCCATGGAGGATTTTTGTTGCAGTACTTCTAAAAAGAAAGCCAATAATTTCAAAAGATTTAAGCGACCTTGAAAAGAGGTTTTATGCATTTCAGAGCAATTTGGAATATGAACAGAGTGCTTTGTCAAATCATGAAGTGAATAAATTGAAGCTAATGAAGGGTTCAAAGCAAACAAAACAAAAGACCACAGAAGAAGAAGAACAAAGGAGATTGGAATGTGAACAGGAACTTTCTAGAATAGAGGTTCCATTATTTTTTTCTTGTCAAATTTTGAATGCTTGACAATGGGTATCACGTTCATTATTTTGTTAACTTCCAATGTTTTCTCTGCTATATTTATATTATAATTGATATCATCCAAAAGTCCAGATTATCTGATGCCATTTTATCAGGTGTATACTGTATCTTGCACAAAAAAGAATTTGTACATAACTGAATCAGACTCCTTTTAAAAGCATTTTGCATGAGGAGATATTTATATTGAAATGCTTATGTTTTTCATATTAAAGGATGAGGAAGAAGCAGCTACAGATGAGTTAAATAATTTTCAACTTGCTTCTCGAACAAGTCCAGTGAATGAGCATTCCCTAAGCAGACATTTGGACAGCAATTTACATCTTGTGGTAAACTTCTCTGGCAGATGGATGCTCCCTGAAACTGAATTAGTCAATGGAGAATCACTGAGGCAGGTTTGTAAGAACAGTTTTAGAGTGCTATGAGATTGCATTTGTTTGTTCACTGTGCTACTCTACCTGAGAGCTTTTTGAATCCCTCATTAAAGCTAGGTACCAAGCTCTATACTCAGTATCCAGAAAGTCCATCTTGTGCAGATACTGTAAATCATCAAATAAACCCCTGGGGCTTATTCACAAAAAACAATTTTTGGGCAGGGGTTATTTAAGGGGAGGGCTTATTTGAGGGGGTGTATTTCAAAATTTGGCATTTTGCTTAAAGGGTGATATAAAAACAGCATAAGTTGCTCAACTGACTAAATAACAAAATACAAAAAGGCTATTTTGCAAAACGAAATTTAGTAGTCAATAACAAGTTCTTCATCTCCATCTCAAGATTCTGTCTCTTGTCAAAGGAAGTATTACTGTATAGCTATTATCCTGTGGTGCCATTCTTGAAATAAGAGATTTGTGTGCAATTATGCTTCCTTTGGATAAGGCCTGATGGGGGATTATTTCCAAAAATGATTTTTCAGGTAGGGGGCTTATTTAGGGGAAGGGGCTTCTTTGAGGATTTATGGTAAAATATATTCACAGATCATGCAATAAAAATTGCTGACTTGCATCTTCATTGACTTTATATTATTAGTTGTCTTTCATGATTTAGAAAATGTTGGTTTTTCAATGGTGGATGCTCAGAGTGATGGGGCACTTGCCTGGTTGGTAGTTTGTACTTGAGGAATTATAATAAAGATGTGTAAATAATAGCTCATTAGCATTAATAATAGAGTTCATTAGCATGATGTCACTAAACTCTTTTTAGAATACTCTAATTTTGCTCTAAATTCAGAAAAGCACTTGTAACTAGCTATTGTTGGTGAACTTTTTTTGGCTTTAGGCAATTGAATGCTGACTGGGTTTATATTAAATCACTACATTTTGAGTCTGGCCTCAAATGTTATAAGCCATGCCAAAAAAGCAGTGGTTTCTGTGGCAAGTTTCCTTTTATCAAATGATCATATTTGGTGCGTGCTATTTGACTAAGACTACAAAAGCAGGCATAGTTTACAAAATTTCTCAGACCATAGCATCAAGATGTAAAAATCACAATAACTATGTATTTTGTCATCACTAATGAACTCTATTGACAGTGTCAAGATGTTTTTTTGCATCTCCCTCTAATAGAGTTAGAAGTGCTCACTAATGCTTTTTTCTGGTGAAATACATTTCGCTCTTTAGAGGTATTTTACCTTTTAGGCTGCAGAACGGCTAATAAATGCTGAAATACCTAATGAAGTTAGAGCATTATTCCTCAGTAACGCACCAGCTGGAGTTTTAACTGAAAGGATAGAAGCATCAAAGAGAGATGAAAGTGAAACCCAAGGCAAGAAGGTACCAAAATGAACTATACTTATCTGTATTTGTTGCATTAAATTGTGGCATACAGTGTATAAACTTCTGCAATCTTTTATTCCTTTCCTTCTCAAAGTTTATCTCTTAATCATCATTTTATAGGTACTGTCCATTGTATTGCTGCTCTCTTGTAAATCCTTTGTATTTTAAGCCACCTTTTGTTTCTCTTTAATTCTTCTTTGTGTACCATATCAGAGTCTGATGTTGGCAACCATGTTCCTAAAACCATTTCTATCTTGTGCTAGCCATAGCAGTTCCATCAGCCATGAAGAAAATCCTGTCTCTGTCTTCCTCTACTCCTACAATTGACTCTTCTCTAACAATGTGCCTGACAAATCTCAGTTGTCTCTGATGAATAGTTTCTAATAATTTCTGTTCCTCTCTTCCTTATGTGAGCCTTATTCCATACTCTCTTCTCTCTCCCTAAACCTCTTCCTCAACCCCCCTTCTCTCCTCCTCTTTTTCTTTTTCTCTCCACCCCATCCTCTCTTTCTTTCATACTGATGATGGCTTTTAGTATAGAGACAAACTGTTAGGGTCATCTTTATTTAACATGGTCTGCCTTTTGCTTCCCACTAAATACTCTACTACCCAGCCCCCATGGGGTACTCTCTACTTCTCTATATGGGAGAGTCTGTGTCAATATTTGAGGCCTGAAATTTTACAAGAAAATCATATTTGGGATCTGACAATTACAGCCTATGGAAAATTAGATATTTGGAGTTTGAGAATTGAACTGAAGTTGCAAAAGAACACTATATTCTAAAGTTTTGATATAATAGACATACTTGTGATATTCCACAAAATTTTACAACAGTGGTAGTCCAACACATGTGATAATATTTAGGGTCTCAAAATTCATTCAGCAAAAAATCCCTGGCATGAACCCCATATAGAAAAATCAGAAATATGCCCCTGGGAACTATCAGTTGGGAATCTATTGCTCACTAGCCATGTATGGCCTTTGCAAGACTGCATTTGGCTCTCTTGCTTGCTGAAAAGTCTTAGAAGGTATTTCTTCAAAGCATTGCAAAACAGCAAATATTTCCAGAATGGCCTTCCAAAGTTACCACTGATACCATCTTCAAGTGTCAGATAGCTTGACAGAGCAATGGCTAGTGTCAAATCAGAAGATTTTATGGTCCTATCTGACACTGATGTCTAATTATATGGCTCTCATGGAAATTAATTTTAAACTATAATGCTTTCATGGCTCTCTCAGCCAAAAAGGTTCCCCTACCCCTGCTCTAAACAATTGCTTGCAATTTCCTTCAAGTTTTCTAATCAATAGTAGCATGTCATTCATTACACCTTGGTTTCTTACAGGTATTTTATTACAAAGCAACACTCCACACAGAAAACAACAAACATCCAGATTTTGGGACAAATTCAAAATGGTTGACATTAAATGAGATGGAGAAGACACTACCAAGTGAACATTTTTATCAAATAGTAAAATTTGCCTCATGATATAAAACCAATTATGCCCACATTATCTGTGCATTTTTAAGTCTCATTATTGTTTTCTACTGTTTATGCTTTTGCCATCCATCTCTTTAGTCATATAATTACAACCTCAGAGGAAAAATGGAGCTTGGGTTAGGGTCAACCTAGGTTCAACCCAGACCTTGATAAATCCTAGGAACCTGGTTTCCAGGCACATTTTGTGGCTGTCAGGCATCAATAAGCACATTTTGAAATATATTTTGATAAAAGTCTAAGTACTAAAAACACTTATAAATTTAAAAGTACTTTTATCTTAATTTCAAAAATCATAAAGTATTAAGCAATTTGAACCTAACATAACAAGATTAGTAAAAAGTCAGTAAACACGTTTAATATCTGTTGCACCATAAATGGGAAATCTGGGCTTTGCTTTATGAGGTTGTCAATAGATTTTTAAACAAAGGGACTTAATATCTTCAGATCTCCTAATGAAGTGCTAACTAATTCAGGATCATCGTTTGCAGCAAGCATTCGTGATGAGCACGCTCCTCTCTTATCGGTCTTTTCTTGTTTTTTCTGCTAAAGTATACGTCATTTTTTGAAAACTCTTAATATAAGTCAGGCACATTTTTCCACAACCTAGGGTTCCCAGGCACATAAATTTTTTGTCTAGGCCTGATTCAACCTAGGTTTGAAAGTCGCGTTTAAAGAGGGCTTTAATACATTCTCTTTTCCTTCAAGTACTCTAGAACAGTGTTTTTCAACCTTTTTCAAGGATAATATTTGCAGAAAATGATTAATAAAAGTTAATTTTGAAAAAGTAGTATTAGGTAATTTCTCACGGCACATTTGACTACCTCTCACGGCACACCAGTGTGCCGCAGCACAGTGGTTGAAAATCACTGCTCCAGAGTACCGAATAATCGTCCCCTCCCGACGATTAATATTTTGAATTCTTTCCGACCTCTCCTTTGTTATTCTAACCAGGGACGGATCAGGGGGATTATTTAGAGAACCTCAGTATTTCCTATAGCAAACAATAGTGTTTAGAAACTTTTTACATGAATCTTAAATCAGTTCTCAGAGAATCAGTCCATTGCCCCGCGCAACCAAATAGAAACCGCGTATAGAAGTGCCAGGGACAGTTTTTAAATGCGAATTACATATGAATAGATGTGTTCGTTTGATAGCAGCCGTGGCCTAGCGGTAAAGCACTCAACTCAGACCAATGTGGTCCTACGCTCGAGGCCCATCACAGACCATTGGAGACGTCAGGAAGGGCATCCTGTCCTAAATGCTCGTGCCGGAACTAAAGTCCTCTCAGAGGCACCCTCCAAGCCCCAAGGAATTTGAGGAAACGGAGGTAAAATCGAGAAAAAAGTGTGTTCGTTTGAAATATTCACTTCATCAATCTGTGTTTTCTATTTTCAATCCCACACAGTTTACCAACCCCCTTTTATTAATTTTCCAGAAATTTTCTATCCCCTCTGATAATCGCCACCCCACCGATTATTCAAGAGTACAGCCAGGAACAGATCTGTCGGAAGGTGTGAGTAGATGCCATCCTCATCTGTCTGAAGGTGGGTGAAATTATCAAATCTTTACTTTAACTTTAACTTTAACGTTAACTTTAAATCAATGCGGAAAATCGTTAATCAATGATTGCTCATGTGATAGCTGATTGACAATGTATAGTGTGTAAGTGTGAAAGGGCACACGAAATGGAAGTAAGACTGTTGAATCCCACGTTAGGGACAACTGTTGCTCATATTGGAGATATCAACAATATTTATACTATGTAATGTCCTATTGACATGGGCGAGGTAGCTTAGTGGTTAGAGCACATGCCTCCCGTGCGGAAGGTCTACGCTTCGAGTCCGACTCGATGCCCTGACTGAATGCTCGCTCACTGCTCACCCAGCAGCGAATGGGTACCCGGTGGGAACACTGGCGAGATAAAGGCGGCGAGGAAAGGAACTGGCCACCCTACCTCACATGCCGATGGCTCAGCATAAGTGTCCTCTCTAACAGGCACTCCCCTACGTACGAAAGTATACGGGACGGACTACCTTCACTTTACTTTAATGTCCTATTGTGATTTTTAAAACTTGTTTTCACATTTAAATAGTAAAAGCTATAATGATACATCTCACTAATTGCAGGGAATGGCGGAAGTAGGGGGGCTCGAGGGACATGCCCCCCTGTTTGCCAAGATGAATTTGCTAATTCGTCCAAAGTCAATGAGAAAATGATAGAGTTGGAATGTGGGACCTCTAGCAAGATTTTGAAATGGGTGTGGAAACCAGATTGCGCAATAATGTAAAACAATTCGTGGTTTTACAGATGTATTGATTTAAAACTCGAACGATAATCAACACAGACAGCACTATAAACTGTAAACACTAATATAAGGAGTTAATTCATCAAATACTTCAAGCACGATAAGTCTATCAAAGTTCCAATCTCTCAATATTCCAAAACGACAACTTGAACAACTTTAAATCACTTCACAGCGACAGAAACACGACTGCAATTTACGACGACTCCTAAAACACGACTGCATAAAACACGACTGCAATTAAAGACGATTGAAACACAACTGACTTTAATAACAGGAACAACACTGCACATGGACAACACACCCATATTAAACTGACAAAAGAATTACCTCTAAACAAAGAGATGATGACAACCACTATGGAGATGGAGTGTGACACAACAGCATGCATGTGAATGATAACTGACAGGAACAAAACCGACACACAACACACCATTAAATGATTTACAGTAAAAACAAAACTAGTACCCTAACAATAATTTTAGGGCGTGTTGCCCAGAATCCCCCAGTCTACGATTGCTGGACCGCCCCTGATTGCTAACAGCTTATTATTGGCTTGTCTGAATAAAGTAAAAAATTAACTAAAGTAAGCATGAAGTGAAACGAGAAGTACACAAGAATATAGTTCTAAAGTTCTAAATGTTCCGGATTCGTCCAAGGTTAATGAGAACCTTGTTTAATATTAGTGTTACAACAGTACTGATTACTAAGGTAGCGTCCACACTAATCCATTCTCGTTTGCGTTTGAATGCATCTAAAACCAATTTCAAGGGCAAAAACGCACCCAATTGCATGCGTTTTCATACGGAAACGCATTAGTGTGGACGTCTAATAAGACATATGAGAATATTCAAGCTCGCTCAGGATTGCTGAAATTGAAGAATAATTTAAGAATAAGCTTCATCAAGACTTGGGAGAAGTCATTCTGCTTTTCAGATTAACTTTTTTACTGTTGATACAACATTCGTTGTTCTGTTTCATTTTTGTTTTACTTTGTGAAGAAGTAAAACATAAGCAAAAATGTATATACATGTTTCTTTGATTTTCATGCAAAGCTGCACCTTTGGCACTTGCAAATAGTTTAAGAATAACCTGAGGTTCAAAAATAAGGTAAGAATTGAACATACTAAGAGACAGAATACAATCTCATAAATATGATGGAACTTTCTTCCCCCCTCTCATATTTATGTAAAAGTTTGGTATCCCCGCCAAGACTTCAGAAGACTCCATTCTCCTTGAAAATGCTCTCTATTTTTCATCCTTCCTTCCTTCGAGCCTGTAAAATTTTTGTCCATTCTCCTATATATCTTCCTCCCCTTTCCCTGGAAGAATTAGAGCTAGTTCAGACGATCAGCCATGGATGACCCGAACCTATGCATTTAACAATTTGAATAGTCAAGTTCATCTTATACATCGGCTAGAGCCACATTCACCTAGTACATTGGTTCAACACTGACTCATCCCCAGCGGTTGTGCCATTGCTGAGCCAGTGCTCTAATAGGTTCGGGTCATCCATGGCTCATCGTATGAACTAGCTCTTACTGACCGGTCCATAACATACAGCAATAATGCTTTTGAGAAGCTATATTTTCAATGATCATAATATACAATTCACTTCACAATTCACATGTAAATCTAAATTTTCCAGGGCCTATGTTGACACAACTTTCAAACTAAGGGACTGCGGCGGAAGGAATTAGTAACATTTCCCTAGAAAAAGTCATACCCCATTCCATGTTTCCATTGAGGATTTAGCAACCCATCAAAAATCTACAAAACATTTCATGCTCCATCGTAAGCGCTCTGGATGACAATACAGAAATTGTATTTTATATCTCAATGCCCTATAACCTCTCAAGAAAAATGCAAACTGTCATATAAATTTTGAGTAACATCATGTTATTCTTGAGAAAATGGTGGATGCTTTCATGCTTTCTCAACAAAGGCGCCTATCAAAGGAGGTATACAATTTGCAACCCAACAATTGATTACAATTGTGGCTTAGTAACCCACAGGGATGTCAGAACAATAGAAGGGCAGGAGGAGTAGAAGTTTGGTAAAGGGCACTGATTATGTCGTCATGATGACGTCAGAATTTGGGTTACTTTTCACAAATCTATGCTCCCAACCATTGTTGCATTTCGTGGCAAGTCATGAAATTCTGGGGATAAAAGGAGATCAAACCCGAGAGAAGAACGAATGTAAGAAGAAAATGAGAAAATATTTAGTCAGTAGACAGCAAAAGAAGGGCACTTTTCCCCCTTGCTCCCGTTCCTTGAAGCCAGGCGTGCGCTGCCTTCCTTCACCCCCGTGCTCTGGGGTTCCTGGTAGCCCAACATAGTAACATTAAATGTTTCTACTGGCCCAGTTGCAGCCACACCCATATTTTTGAAGATGGAGACATGATAATTTAGCCTAATTGCGATATAACACAGCCAACATCTACATAGATCTCAATAGCCATACAGTAGTGAGGAAATTCATCATAGCAATACCATACAAAACATTGGAAGCAAGGTCAATGCGCTTTGAAAAGCAAGATTGATGCAAAAATTTGAGGGGCTCCGCCCCCTGAGTCCCCCCTAGAAATCACCACTGCTCTCAGGTTTATACTCTGTCTCCCGGTATATACATTGTTTCTCCCCATTTTACAAACGTCGTATTGCAAAAATAAATTGATCTCTCGCTGCTATTTCATTGGTTTTCTGAGATCTCATTTGATTTTTGTGTGATTTATTTAAATAGTCTTCCGATTCATAGTTGGGATATAATGGCCACACCGAATTTCCACATAGCAGAAAGTTGTGTTGAAGAGACTTCTCGTGATTATTTTTATCATAAACTACTTGTCGAGCACATGCAATTTATCAGGTACATTTATTCTTTTACATGGGCGCTTACGAAAGACCAGTCCAGAAAGTTAGCAAACTCACAAAGGAGAATGGAAAGAAGCATCTTAAACATCAGCCTGAAAGACAAGATCAGGAATGAAACCATCAGAGAAAGAACCAAAGTGAAACACGTCATCGAAACAGTAAGAGACCTGAAAAGCAGATGGGCTGGACATGTGGCAAGAGTGGAAGACAAAAAATGGGCCAAAATAACAACTGAATGGTACCAAGAGGTTGCAGAAGAGCAAGAGGAAGACCAAAGAGAAGATGGAGGGACGAGATTGAAGAGGTTAGAAATAACTGGATGAGAATCGCTCTTGACAGAGTTGAGTGGAGACAGCTATGGAGGCCATCCGCCAGCAGTGGCGTGACAGGCTGATGATGATGATGATGATGATAATGGTGATGATGATGATGATGATGATAATGATGATAATGATGATGATGATGATGATGATGATGATGATGATGATGATGATGCTGATGATGATGATGATGCTGATTTATTCTCTTAGCGAATTTCTGTGATCTTCCTATTTTTGACCAAACCTCCCTCCTTTTTTATAGGAAAAATGCAGAATCTCAAGGTTTTGAAAATTTTAGCTTAACAGGTCTGCTTCATATTCTTATCAACTTTATTCTTATAAAATAAGTGCAGCTGAGGCCGTTTTAATTTTGACAATTATACGAGTTACACGCTTTTTTATAAGGAACCTAATTCAAGGCCTAGTTCTAAAAGTTCCTTATTTTTAGACCTCAAATCAGCAAATTTTAGTACCAAAAGTTCCTTACCAGTTCCTTAATTTTTACTGCACATCGAGTGCCATAAAATTAGTACAGAAACAGGAAAAACATAAAACTTTGAGTTTTGCCTTTACTTGTAGCTAGAACTGAGGAGCAAAAGCAAAAAGAAGGTAGGAACAAAGTTTTACAAATTCAAAAGTGAAATGCTAATCCATAAATATCTTGTCTATTCCATTACTGTCTTTCAATGTTATATAATCTTCGTTTGAATGTTCATACAGAACTCGATATTCAGCTAGCTTGGTGTTGTACCATATTATTTCACCTGTATGCCAATCTTTTTTAGTTCCTGATGCTTGCAGTTGTAAAAATCTTTCAAATCGAAAAGTTCCTTAGGGATTTTGTTTTTAGTAGTATAAGTTCTTTAAATATTTCCACCTTCTACATGTAGGTTCCTTATAAAAAAAGCGTGTACTTTGGTAAAGTTCAATTATCATGTTTGCATTTTCGTAACTGCGAATGCGGTAGCAAAAGCAGTACCACCCTTGCGGTCAGTTTTGGAACACACCTTTTTAGGTAGCGTCCACGCTAATGCGTTTTCGTACGAAAACGGATATATTTATATGCGCTTTTGCACTTCAGAGGCATTTAGATACATCTAAATGTCTGCGTTTTCATACGAACCTTGGGACAGGGCATCTTGTGTCGTGTGGACGCTACCTTGGGACAGGGCATCTTGTGTCATTTCACCGCTTGATAAAGCCTACAGTTTACGTATGTTCAATGAAGCAGAAAGATTTAATTCTCCTTTGCCTTTATTCGAAATCCCTTTTATTTCTAATGTTTACAAACTGGTCCAATATGCACATACAGAAAACAATATGGCCTTCATGCTTTTTATCAAGACACAATGTGCCTCCAATTGCAAGTATCATTGTTTTAGCAAACAGAATTTACTCATGCCGCCCTCGCAAAAACTGTAACGTAAAAGTCAAACGAGTCGAGCTCATATTAAACGCTTGATGAGGATGAGAACGCTACAATCGCAAGTTAAGTAGGGGCATTGTGTGTGATTGTTTGTAGCCGGTGATAAATATCGTGTCAATCGGTGTTGTGATAGAACCACCAAATGTGCTTAATTGTTCCTCTTCACAGCCATTGTATACTTCATAACATTCGGAGTAGAAGCCACAGATGTAAGGAGAAATCACAGAGAAATATTCTGGCTTTAGCCTACTCAACGGGGAAGCCGCAACATAGGTGAGTTGAATGTGTTCTACCACACTGCATTGTGCAACGTTTGTTTTGTGTCCTTGTTAACTCAGGAAAAGAACTTCCACACTACTTCTCTTTCCCCCAAGAAATATAGGACATTTATAAGTTCGAGATTCCAAAGACATCTCATTTCGTGAAAATTGCTGTTACATATTTTGAAAATCAATAGCGACCATTAGCTATTTGGTGGCACACGAGGCCATGTTTCGCCGAAAATCTCAGATGCAAACACACCCGGAAATGAACCACTGGACCATTTAGGCCAAATTGCTAGAATTATGATTTTCACGGTCGCTCAAAAAGCAGGATTCATCAACAATATTGGTGAAATATTTCCTCTTCTCAATTTCATAGGATGACTAACTAATTTGTGGGTACTCACAAAAACCAAACGTCTAATTTGCGGCTTGTTTTGATTAGTGGATAAGTTAGATTGTAGTGCAAGTTGATCGTCAATTCAACAGAACAGATAAGATAATAACCATGGGATTATAACCCTTCCCGTCCCTTTTGAGGGGGGTTAAGGTGAACAGTTTCACACTAAACAAGGCCCCTTCATGACGACAGTTTCTGAATATGTGTTCTCATAGAAGTACTCGTGAACAGTTGATGTACTCTCGTTTCTACAAGAACCAGTAAAATTGAGGTTCAAGCTGGCTGTTCTTAATTTTTCCCAACTTTTGTGGCTGAATTCCTCTTAACTTGCTCTTGAAGTAGTGTTAGTGTAGGCAATTCAGAAGTACGTAAAAAGACAATATACAATGCAATTAGATGTTTTAATCACTTGAGAGCCTATTAGCCAAATGCTACACCCAAGATGGTCTCTCTTGCATATCGATGTTATTTGTTAAAATAAGTTTATAGACAATTATAAATGGACAATTTTAGCACAAAGCGCTGTCAGTTCTCCTCAGGCTAGCAAGGAAAGGACATCTCATGTCCATATGTTAACAGAAAGCTTTTGCATCGTTATCCAAAACTACATTTTACGACAGTGCTTCAGCTTCAGCCTTGAACAAACAAATTAAGAACACTCTTAATTTGTTCTTAATTTTCCACCAAATTTCAGGGTCGTGTTCTTGTAACATTATTCTTATAAAAACAGAGTGTAATTGGGCAAAGGGAGCAACTGGGGTTTGGAAAATACTCTCAAAAGTGATAATTTGGGGCTTGGAATAAATGGAAGGAAGTAGAAATTAGAGAACAAGATAATTTGATGAGCAGCTTTCATGTTTGCTTTCGTAGTATGCTTGGAGGAAAGTAACTTTCACTCATGAAATCCTCAATGGTAGTTATTAGAGGCTTGAGATAGGCCCATACTGTTGGAGAACAACTGAAAAGCAAACTATCAGGACGATTATTCGGTACTCAGAAGTACACGTCCTTTTTTTATAAGGAATCCAGTTCAAGGCATGGTTCTAAAAGTTCCTTTTTATCCTTTTTATTCCTTTATATTGTTGGACCTCTTTTTATCAAATTCTAGTACTAAAAGTTCCTTAATAGTTCCTCAATTTTCATTGCACACATAGTGCCATAAAAGCGGTATAGACACAGAGAAACATCAAAATTCGGAATATTACCTTTAAATTTTGGCTGAAACGTAAGAAAAGTATCACAAATAAGGAAGGAAAGGAGTTTATAGATGTATCTATATGAGTTTTGGCTGCAAATGAAAGGAACCGGTTTCCTAACTCTTCAGTATTTGTAGTTATACAAAGTTTTAAAATTGAAAAGTTCCTTAGCTTTCTTTCCGTTAGTAGTACAAATTCCTTAAATATTTTTGCCTTCTACATGTAGGTTCACTATAAAATGGTTCATTACTACAGCACAAAAAGTGGCAACACTCTTTTGACTTATTTAGAAGCTTGTTTCGACAAGCTTTTTAAGTAGGCCAGAAGATTGTTACTGCTTTTTCGTGCTATAATAAAGTTCTATGAAATGGTTCCTTATAAAAGCGTGTCAGCGGCCCCCTTTTGTCTCTTTACAATGCGGTTTAATAATCAACAATGCACAGTGGACATGTTATTGCGTTTCCTTGATGCCGAACAAATACATGCAGGATGCCTATTCATTCTTACCACACAGAAGGCCCACATATATTGCAATACACAACACGCAAGTCTAATCTTAACTAACCATGCATGGTCCAAGGCAGCCACTTATCTGCATGTAAGCACGGAGGGGGTTGCCCCAAAAATGAAAAATTATGCATGGTTCCTCAAGTGCAACTGCAAGCAACCTTTCTTAAGGTAGAATAGATAGCAAGTGATGTACCGTATTTGCTGCAATAGAAGCCGCGGCTTTTATTAGTTTTTTTAATTGCAGCTTTTATTTGAGCGTGGTTTGTATTAGAGGGCGGCTTTTATTCACTTTTTGAGTCACTAAAGTGCATTCGTTAACCCACTACATTGCATTAGAATTTGCTTAAAACTGCGTATGGTATTTGAAATTGAAATTTGCTAGTTTTTGAAACTTTTTGGTGTTGTCGAAATGGCAGAAAGCGGCTTCTATTTGGGGGGCGGCGTTTAATATTTTTTCGTCAAACGCTGCGGCTTTTATTGAAGGGCGGCTTCTATTCGAGAAAATACGGTATGTCATTTTGCTCTTTCCTTTTTGTGTCATTTACACCTTAAATTGATTCTGCGGTTCCTTGGAAACAATTCATTAACGATATACTGACGATACATCAATCTTACAGCTTCCCTGACAATTTTGAAACATAGATAAATCATTAAGATCTGTAAATTTTTTGAGACAACACACTTTAGAAATTCACAAAATTACTCTAATTAATTCCACAATATTCCACTGAGCTCCAAATTTGTGACAGGTTATAGCATTATTATATATTTTCAACAAAATCTTAAAATGAGTCTGTAAATTGTGAGTACAGCAGAATAATAAGGGAAAAATGTACAAAACTTGACATTATAATAAAAATAATAATAATAATTCAATTATTTACAGTAGGCGTAGTTAAATAAATAGGTAGCTAGTATGTCAGCTAATTAAAGCCACTACTTACAACAACCCATATATAATATAATACAATAAAACAGTGATATATTTGCATAGAAGAGAAAAAAAGCTAGTATATATTCGAAGGTAGGGCTTCACTTCTAGACTTTTCTATGGAGTTAGTGAGAGCGGCTACAGCCCTGTTAAGATGGTGACAGTTGCATGTGCTATGTTTATCTTATAATTTTGGTATTTTAAGGAGTATGTGCCATCGATAAGCTTGTTTTTTGGAACTTTATAAACTGTAAATGGATTTATGGTGATTATTATGACTTCATGAGAATTGCCTAGCAAACAGTGCTGCTGTTCCAAAAGCGTCTGGTATGCTCACTAAGACAAATAGTAGACAGTTTGCTTGACTTAAGAGCTTTAGGAAAAGGAAAAGGAAGGCTTCATAATTTCATATGCGCAAATTCTCAGTTCTGAATTCTGAATTCACCTTTGAAGGCCTGAGTCTATTAACCGTTGCTTATGGGCATACAAGTGATTGTCTCACCACACAAGAATTCCTATTCTACTTGGAGTAGTCTCACCACACCAGATTTCCCGGCCTACTAGCTAAATCCGATGGTAGGAGTTTTCGTGGGAGATTATTTTGGTAATTACACTGATATTGAAGCATTCATGAAAGGGGGAGATTCTGCTTTGCCACCCACAGCTGCGTTTATAAAATGGTGGATCATATACTTTGTTTTGGCAACGCTTCCCACAGCATTGTAGAGGTCATTTGTCCTACATTTTAAAGAGATAACGAATTGAATATTAGCCCTAATATACCACAGGATTGCCTACACCGTTTGCACAATTGATTCACTTAGAGGAATTTGAATTTTGAAAAAGGCGGGGGTGGTTTATCTCGTATTGCACATTTGCCCCATTTGAATCGACCCACAATATAAATCCTCAAAAAACTAGGTCACAAAGAAGAGTAAGAAACCCCCTATAAGATCTGGGCTTCCACGCTCATCCTTTTACGGTGTAAGTAGTGATTTGGTTGGCCTATTGCCGAGTGGAATAACAGAGACACACGCGGCCTATAGGCATTCAATAAGATTATATATACATACATACACATGCATACATACATACATACATACATACATACATACATACATATATATATATATATATATATATATATATATATA
>OLMO02000003.1:2602074-2625330 GCA_900291935.2 Cassiopea xamachana | reverse complement strand
ATATATATTTATATATATATATATATATATATATATATATATCTATATCTATATCTATATCTATATATATACGTATGTATGTATATATATATATATATTTGTATTCATATTTATATAAACTCATAGTAGCACTCCCACTTATATGTTTTAAGAAATGAATATTCACTTAGAAAAACATCTCTATGCCGTTTCGTTTTATCGCTTCTTCAGATATCGAAGCTTCATAGAAGCGATAAGCGAAATGTCATAGAGGTGCTTTTCTGAGTTAATATATATATACCAAAGACTTTTAAAATGGTACTCTCTGCATTCCACGGGTCGCGGCGCGAGGATTTGAGTGGGGGGGCCAGAAATTCGATAAAATTTGAAATCTGCCCCACTATGCTTGGATGACAGATAAAATTGTGCATCCCAAAGAGCTTTTGATACCCCCAAAAGCAGCCCTTTATACCTCAAATTATGAACAAAAATTTATAAATACATACTAACGAAGAACAGTAAAATACACATGCGCAAATTTCATCTTAGCAAAAAGTGGGGGGGCCAAGGCCCCCCGGCCCCCCCGTCGCCGCGACCGCTGCATTCTCTTCTGGCGCTCGATAAATGAGAAAGGAGTGGGGAAGTTAAACACGCGGAGCTACCAGTGGACCAGCCCCCCGCTGTAGCCTTCACTCAGGGCCGTAGCCACGATTTTCATTTTGGGGGGCTTAGAAGTCACTATCGGAGGAGGCCTCACCATGGCTGAGGCGGAGGAGCTGAAAAATTTATTATAACAAGAAATTATTGGGGGGCTCCAGCCCCCCTTACCCCCCCGTGGTTACGGCACTGTCACTGCATTTTGCAGACGCGTGGCCTAGGGCTATAGAAACGGAGATAGACGCCGCCCTATGTGCCATTGGGCGCGGGAAGGACTTTGACTTTATATATATATATATATATATATATATATATATATATATATATATATATATATATATATATATATATATATATATATATATATACATACGTAATAGCTATTTCGCATAAAAAGCTAAAAGTCGTTTTCTGCTTTAATAGCATCATAATTGTCTGTTACTAACGTGCTCCATCTTGTTCTGTCTTCTGCCAGTAATCTGAAGATTTTTTAGATGCTTTATAGATTTATGCTGGGTGAACGTATACTTGTTGCCCTTTTTGATGTAGTTCTTAAGCATTTTTATGTCATTATGTAGTGAATTTGACAGAGTGGTTGTGAGTCGTCCTCAAAATGTCCTTTAATTCAATAAGATTGGGGCCGCTATTACAATTTCCCTCTGAATGATGGAAGCAACTTGTCTCTTGAATGCTTCGAAGGAGACCTTTCAAGACGTCAAAAGCTTGGGGATCCTTTGGAGTTGTTCTTACCTCAACGTACATCGGCTACGTCACTGTTTTGCGGCAGAGAAAGAGCCTCCGTAAAGAGAGTGTTTGTTTCTTTCAAAACTTGAAAAGAGGGCATTTGCCACTAACAGAAATCCTACGAGCTATCACTAGATATCAGTGCAATCCTTCGGGTTGCAGTCAGAAAGAAATTTACCAACAGGTTATGGAATTTCCCATAATTACCGATAAGCAGTGATCATCATGCGAACTTTTGCCAACAGGTTCACACGTTACATGTGGCTTCGGAAAAATTGTCGGTTGTTACTAGGCCTCATTAAATTTTTTTATGCCAGTGAGCTCAGATCTGAGGTAAAATGTGCCTGCAGTAATAGATAGTTCCAAATGAAAATATGGAATGGAATATGGAATGTAATCGATGGTTCCAAACAAATTTCGATTAGAGTCCTACAGAATTTGAATTATGGTATTGTGTGCCTGCGAGTGGGGCTTACACGTTCTCACAGAAAAATGAATTCGGGGTTTGACATCCCTTTAATCCCGCCCCTACTTTGGCAACCTTGCCCCTAGTTGTAGTCTGTATTGTAATGCCTACTAACATGTTCGCAATCTTTTTTCTCGTAGCTGCAGACATGGCTGGCTCTAGCACCTCGTTGACGGAGGAGATACTGCTGGCATTATCAATATCGTTGGGTGCTTTATTTTTTGCCACAGCACTTACGTTGATCGTAGCAAGGTACTACAAAAAGATACGAGCCCTCTGCGAGTCATGTTGCCATGACGATAGTTCGACCTCATCCGAGAAGGAAAACGAGGCTCCAGACAAACAAAAGCTCGCCCAGCACTTTACTCCAGCGTTTTTACAACCCAGCGAGGATCAGTTCACAATTCCTGGTGCCTTCTATTCCAGGTCAATACAGCCTCAAATACGCATGACACCAATGACTGAGCAACATTTCAACAGCAGAACTTATTCCTCTAGTTCCAAGACTTCGCTACATCGTAATAAATTAAATGCAAGCTCGGTAACATCATTGCCGGCGAACTTTAGCCCCGAAGCGGCAAAGAGGAAATGGAAAGCGGTGACGGATTCGCCGAGTGATGATGACACTGCCTCGTTGAAAAGCGAGGATATACAATCTTTTTCAGTCGATGATTTGACTTCCTTCGACCTAAAACCCGAGCTTTACAACATCTCGAGGCAAAGAACTATGGGAATAGGGGGCTTAGGGAAAGTACATTTGTCATTACAATACGAGAGCACGTCCAGGAAGAAACTGGATGTCTACCTAAAAGATTTAATTAAACTTCACATAGCTAGGCCAGACCTGGTGAGCGTATACGTCAGCATAATTCTACTGCCTGAAAGGGAACTCATATACACGACCAAGCATCAAAATGCCTCTCCGACTGCCGTGTTCAACGAGAGGTTCGTGTTCGCTTCGAAACCAATGAACCGCGACTTTGACTCAAAAACAGTATTGGTTTTAATTCACAATATTGATAAATCAGGTAAAGATATAATGTATGGTGAAGCGAGGCTACCTTTACTGTGTAAAGAGATCTACAGTCAGATCCCAACGGATGTTACACTCAATATCAAAATCGCATCGATTCAGGTAAACGCTGATTCTTGCATTCTATTGGAAAAATCTAATTATTATCAAAGTACTACTGCTAGACTATATTCATTATTGCATTGTAATGTCTTGTAATGTGTTGTGTGGAATTGCATTGCATTGTATGGTGAATCTTGATTTATGGTATGGTATTGTATGTTATTGTGTGGTATTATATTGTTTGTGTGGTATTGTGTGGCCTTTTGTGGTATTGTACTAATTAGCATTGCGTGATATTCTAGTCCGTTGAATGATATTGTTATGTATTGCAGCGTATTTTTGTGAATTTTATGACATTGCATTTTCTTGTATTCCATTTCACTATTTTGCATTCTTATTAGTGTCTTTTTTCTTATAATATTCTTAAAGTTTCTTTTTTGCTGTCTTCTAAATGTATGTTTTGAGCCTGGTAAACCTATGCCTTGGGAGATAAAGGTGGCGAGGAAAGGAACTGGCCACCCTACTTCATATGCCGATGGCTCAGGATAAGTTTCCTATCTAACAGGCACTCCCTTACGTACGAAAGTATACGGGACTACCTTTACCTTTTACATCTATGCCTATGGCATTAACTATGTTTTGGCCTAGTACAAAACAGAGTTCTACCATAATTGCAGACTGTGATGCAAAATTTGCAACAATGGGCTTCAAAACAGAATTTTGGAGACCATGTACTTTTGGAATCTTTCAAAATATCTCCAATTCACTCCTCTATATTCCACTGAGCACCAAACTAGCCTGTGCTAGGCAATAGCATTATATTGTAATGTGAACTAATATTGAAATGAGTTGGCAAATCATGAGCAAAAAAGAGAAATTTGAGAAGAATGTTTAATAGTTTAACAATCAACAGGGGACTGAGCCCCCAAAATCTTCGACAGATTTAACAAGGGGGCCCGCTCCTTTGAGCCCACAGTACTAAATCCCTATTTAATTTTAGCTTCAGAAAGGGGAGTATTTCATAGTGACGTGAGCTATAGCTTTTGCCGTCTAGTATTCCGCATAGTGTGAATGAAAAGTCCTACTATTACGGGCATTTTTTATAAGAAGTAAACTTTCTACCTTAAGCCAGGATGTTTCTTAATATCTCCACAGATAGATCCAGCCTTAAATGTTTCTTAAATACTCTTATAAGGCATAGACTAATATATATAATAAGGCAACTGTGATGCAAGAAAAAGAATGTTCAGGTTTTGTGAGGCATGTAATGGGTGCTTCTATTTTTTTAGTTTGATTACAAGTTTTCTTGTACATACTAAAACTCAGCCTGCCTGTGTTTCTTAAATATTTCTGAAGTTAATATCAGCCTCCTGTTTCTTATAGACATGTTTCTTATAAGACAAATGAAACGTGTTTGTCGTTTCGTTGGTGATTGTAATTTTTACTTCATTTTAGAATGAGGCGGGTGATATTCTAGTCCAGCTCATCTACAATGATTTAGGAAATGTTGAAGTTTTAGTTAAATCGGTCAAACTTCCATCGAACATGGACAACATATCAGGTTCGTTCAATATTTATTTCTCTTTGTTGAAAAGCTAAAGTAATCAATGTTGCCATGGTTTTTATAAGTTTTTGTAGATCTGCTGAGCAATTGCTACCGCCGTACAGAGATGTGCCTAGACCAGCGGTCATGAATATATGGCTCGAGAGCCAGCTATGGCTCCTTTCAAGAGTGCATCTGGCTCCTTGGCTTGCAGACAAGACAAATCTTAGCAGGCTTTCTTCAAAGTATTACAAAACTTACCACTTGTGTCGTCTTCAGTTGTCATATAGCCCGATTGGCTAAGTTAGTGTATGATTAGAAGATTTTGTTTTTCCGTGTGACACCAATGCCCAATTTTATGGCTCTCATGGAAGTCCGTTTTTAATTATGAGACTTTCAAGGTTTTCTCAGCCAGAAAGGTTCCCGACCTCTGGCCTGGGCACTTTTCTTTGGGGGGGGAGGGCGTTTTGCAAAGATTTGAACAACTATGGCTCAAAAGAAGTCACGGAAAACACCATGGTTTTTGTTGTTGTCTACTTTATTTTGAGTAGGCTGTTATACTTAGCTTATTCAGCTAATTTAGGCCTACTATGCATGCCGCATCCAGGCATGGGGGCCCCTAGTTTAACGTCCCTTCCGAAGGACGGCGGAGTGAGCTGTTTTGGTCGTTCATCTGGAGGTCGCCCATCCAGTTTCTGACCGTACATAGCCATGTTTAACTTCAGTTAAGCTAATGGAACTGGCTGGGCCGCTTGGCCATTCACCCAACTAATTTAGCATCCCATTTACGGCCATGGTAAATAGGATGCTAAATCACTTGCAGCATGACCAACATTCTTTTTCATACATGCTGGGGGGCATGACTAGGGCCACCGAGAGGGGGGCAGGGTGGCAAATTACCCCTGGGCCTCAAGGTCCAAGGGGCCTCATAACACCCAATGGTACAAGGTCTGGGAGCCTCATAATGTAAACTAGCAGCAGTTTTCAAAGTTATTTTCTAGGCTGTGAAAATTGTCTGCTCGCTTCGCTCACAGGGGGTCTCGTCTTCTCTTTTTTCCCAGGGCCTCTGAATTCTCTGGGCGGCCTTGGGTATGTTGCCCTTTGTAAATCAACTCCGGCTGAAGGACCACCCTCCGTAATTGAAATAAAATGAAATAAAAATGAAACGACAGTACTGTCGCGGTATAGTTTCCCTTCGTCTGGAATTTCCCTCAGTAACTTTGACTTTCCTTTTCAGCTCTTCAAGCTCTTTCTGTGCGATGCTACTTAAAAAGACTTGGTAGCCGCGTCGGGAAAAAAATTTTATTATCGAAACACTTGGATGGAATTGCCAAGCATAATTTCGATATTAACCGTGAATGTAAGTTCAAGATAACACAGGAAGCCTTCAAAGACCACAACTTAACATTTGCCGTCAGTGGAAAGCAGAAACATATGGGAAAGAAAATTAAGCTTGGTAAAGCTATTATTGGTGGAAGTAGCAAAGATGAAACGGGCTTAGCTCATTGGAACGCAATTTCAAATTCTCCTGGAATAGCTTGGACTGTGTGGCATGCAATTTATAGCGGTTGAAGCAAGGACAGTCGCCAATACTTCGAATTAGCCGCTGGCGGCGTTTTATTCATTTTTGCATGGGGCTAATTCGAAGGGGGGGAGTATTTTTCGAGAGGGACAATTTGATTGTATTGATACATAAATATATATATATATATATATATATATATATATATATATATATATATATATATATATATATATATATATATATATATATATATATATATATATTTAAACATATATATATATATATATACGGTATATATATATATACAGTATATATATATATATATATATATATACAGTATATATATACATATATATACAGTATATATATATATACATATATATATATATATATATGTATATATACATATGTATATATATATATATATATATATACTGTATATATTTATATATATGTATATATACATATGTATATATATACTGTATATATTTATATATATGTATATATACATATGTATATATATATGTATACTGTATATATTTATATATATGTATATATTTATATATATGTATATATATATATATATATATATATATATATATTTATATATATATATATATATGCGGTAAATATCAATAGCATGGCGAATTTTCTTTTCTTCCAGCGTTATTTCACTTATTTGCCTCGGGTTGTTCCAGCCTCCAAGTACTTCCTTGAATGAAAAGGGAGTTGAAACATTTCTGCCCCATTAGATACCGAAATTGGCTAAGATAGCAAAGCAATAGAGTCGCAGGAAGACTGGGATGTGGTTTCACCTCAGTGTGTTTCTCTGTAGCGCAGTTTACTTAAAGTTATTGCTTCTGGAAAGCTTTTAGATATTGCATACTTCAAAGTAGAAATCAAATTGGAGTCAGAACATTTTGCTTGTAAATGTTTCAAACTTCTCTTATGTTAAATTGAGCAATAGACTATTTAAATCACCGATTTTCACCTACGCCTGTTGGGAATGTCTTTCTTAATTGCTTCCTATTTATTAACTGCAGTTGATTGTGCGATACCATTAAGAATTGGATACATGTCCAAACACTGTAACTGAATCACTCCACAGATCAAGGGCCGCAAGCCGTGTTTCATGTTAAGGCTGAGAAGTGAATTTTTGAAGATTTTACTTAAAATAAGAGTAGAAGAGTTTTATATTGATTACACTATTCGGAAAGTATATTTTTAAGACCCCAGTTTTCGCAGTACCTGTCTCATACTTCGCATTTGTTCCTCTCTGTAGGTTCTCACTCACCATTTCAATTTTAATGAAGTCATGTGATAGACGCGTAAACAGTATTTATGTTTTTTTGTTTGAAAAGTACTTTTTCACGCTCGAATTTATGAATCGTATGTTTTATACCCATGATGCAAATTCAGGCGCGCAGCTACGGGAGGTCCAGCCTATACCCGGAGACACGCGCGATCGCACGTGCGCGTGTCCTTACATGTGCAAAAGCTATAGCACGAGCGAAACAACTTCGTTGGCTTTTCTTGAAGACTTTCTCAAAGTTTCCATGGTTTGAATTACAATGCTTCTAGCACATAACTTCCAAAAGATCCATTTTTTATCATGTGTGTTACAGTAAAACATCACAAGCAAGAACACAGAAAAATAAGAACCTACCGACTGGTTGTTTTGAAAAATACACCCAAAATGAGGAATCAAATACAGACTGATTTCTTTCCAGGTTCTTATGAAATTGTACAATATATTAGATAAAGTATGAAATTTTTGAATTCTCAATTTCAGTGCATAGGCAAATCACTTCATTTTAATTGCTTTGTATTTTAACTGGACCATGCAAATGGGAATTCAGTTAGGCCACCCAAAAATCCATTTACCATTGTTCTATTCATCAACAGAAGAGCCACGACGAAGAACATACTGAGATCTTTTCTTTCTATTTAATGCGACATTTCCAGAGTTGAAGATGACATACCAATTTTAAGATGACCTGGCAATTTTAAGATATAATCATTGAAGACATAACCGCTGATTTATCGACTTAATTAAGACAGAACCGTTGAAGACATAACCAAAAGACTTAACCTAGGACGTTTCGAGACAACATGTCTCATCATCAGCTGTTAATTGAAAGGCAATAGGGGTTTATATAGAGAGTTGGAAATGGGAAAAACAAGTGGGCAATCAAGGGAAAATATAAGGGAATCACGAGGAGATAATCCTTGTTTGCTGGGTTTTACTGCTGGGTCTGACGTAATTCAGTGCTCTCGTTCATGCACTAATGAGCGCACGTATAACTTGACTCTCCTGCATAGTTTCCTTCAGGACATCAATTGGGGTCTTGGGTAGCTAGACCCTGCCCTTTTTAGCAAAGGGATAAAAGTCCCCCTTATCTTGGAAAGTTTGAATCTTGTTTTGACCTATAACAAGGACGTATCTGCCCGCACTTTGATGTGTGCCCCACTTTTTGAATGCTTCCTATTCAGAAATTATTCTTGGAAGTAGCAGAATCAGGGAAACCCCTATATAATTTCTTTCGTATGTAAATCGGATAAATGTTGATCCATATCTTTTTCTGTGTGCCCTTCTTGGTGTATTAGATGCCCGACCCCGGAAATCTCTAGTCGCGCGCCTGAAAATTTGATCGCTTTTGTACACCTCAAGTTTTGTATATAAAGCAGGCTTTGCAGGGCCAAAAACTGCTCTAAATTATGCTTCAAAATTTGTAAAAATATGACGCTGAGTTTTTTTTTGTATTTAAATTGCCTACACTTTCCTCGTTTATGTCAAATTTTAGGCGTAATTGCTCATTTTTTCTGATAGGTTATGTCGTGGAAAAGCAATTCCAAGATCCACAGCTGAAACACAGTACCCGTTTTTTTAAAAAATCCAGATTATAAGCAACCTAGTACTAGACAGCGTAAAATTTAAGAAACTTTTAGAACTAAAAAGAAAGTGCTAAGAAACTTTAGACAAACTGCACATTGGCACTTTTACCTTGCTCAACGTAAAGCTGAATCAAAACAATGTGGATGTGACATTGCTTTAGAATTTAACTCACACTGACGCATTTTGTTTGTTAAAGGACAAATAGTTTGCTATATTCTCGTTCTGCGTACGCTTTCCCAGCAATTTAGTTCGCTAAAGTAAGAAACTTTTAGAGCTAAAATGTGGCCAAAAATTATGAAACTTTTAGTACTAGGCCTTGAGCTAGGTTTCTTATAAAATGGACACGCATTCAAAAACAACAAACAGGAAATGGGAAACAAGAATATAATTCAAAGTGTTTTACCTTGTATTGAGGTGATTTATTCTCTCTGTCCAGGACATGCTCTACAAATATCAACTTTCCTTCTCTTCTTCATTGCGAAATTTTAAGATGGCTTATCTAGTCTCCGCATTTCACTTCAGCAGCCATTTAATGGCGGAATAGATTTGAAAGGATCATTCTTTGCTTTAAATTCGCACGCTTCTATCGCGTTTACATCCTCATGGGACAAGTAGGCGCGGAAGACCAAGCAAATCAAGGCTGTTTCAAAGCCCATGGACATCAGTTAAAAAACCAGGTGGCTATTGGTTGTATTTCTGTAAATATGGTAAAGTAGACGTGGCAAACAGTGCTTTTTAAGGGAAAGTAGGGAGACTGTGCAGAAAATTGGTGTGCGTAATATATTTGGAAAGCAGCTCCTCCGTCCTTACTTTACAAAGTGTTCTCAACTGCAGAGAGAGTATGATTATATTACCAACAGTAGAGTATGTTTTAATAAAAATAATTTTAATAGTATATATATCAAAGCAGTCTGAAGGTCATTCAGGAGTTAAAGGGTGCCGTTTTTCACTGTTTCTGGTTATACTTTATAAAAAATTGCTTCCATTATCGCCAATCGGTGCCTTTTTCAGAAGTACACAAATCCATTCCAATATTGAACTCACTTTCTTAGGCTAATCTCTGGATTGGATGCCTCATGAATTATTCTTGTTGGTGATTTAATAACTCACTAACATATGTCTGTAGGATTTTCACCATGCATTGGAAATAAAGCATGGAGGCTTACTCTAATCTTCGATAAAGGCATAGTCACAAGAATCCACTAGTCTAGAAGCGAACAATAGCCTATTGTTCTATGTTATTGTCTACGTTTTTGATCGTACCCAGACCTTTCTGAGTACATTAAACCATGTTGCTTATAGTTGTGGAGCATATAAGAATACAGAATATCGAGAGATATTGTGCAACCATGAAAAAGATACAGAGATTACAGAGGGAAAAGTGCGCACTTCATATAATCACAGCCAAAGATGAGTTTTTTACTGTTAATACCATGTAAGCTCTGGTAAACCGAAAGTATACAAGAGGATCAGAATCAATATCATCTCGCTGGGTGCATCTTCAAGACCTATCTCACCCTCTGAAATTGGTTCGAGCGGTGAGGCCCCCCTGCCCTCTCAAGCAGTGAATTTTTGACGCTATAGCTTGTTAGACAGAATCTACAGTAGCATTTTTCATAAAAAAAACACAAAGAGACTATAGGTTTCGTTGGTCATTTTGCTGACTTTTGCATTTAATATAACTTTACAGATAGCAATAGTTAATTTCACTTGTGGGTAAATATCAAGCTTGTCCAAACCATCTTTACAAGAGACTCGATTATCTATCTCTCTGACACTCCCTTCTAGCCTTATTATTTACCAGATGAAACCAATGTTATTCTGTTGCTGCGCAACCAAGAGAAAAACAGAATCAAAGCGATTAATATGGTGCCTCTAATAGACAGCCCCCCTCTATTACTTTCAGGAGACTTTTCCTTCCCCCCTGTTGCTTGTTAACATCCCCCTTCTCTTAGATTTTACAAATCGATCATGATCAGAACATGCAGAAAATTAAATTACCTTTTAATAAAACAATTTACCAGCATGAACCACCTTCTCTTAGCACTCCTTTTCTATTGAAAAGCTGCCAACATGCATACCTCCTTCTATTAGCACCCTCTTTTTTATTGAAAACCCCCTTCTATTCACACCCCCTTCTATTAAGAATTGACCGATGTGAACACTACCTTCTATTGCCTCCCCTTCTATTAGAGACACTAGAGTACGGCCTTCATCCTCCGAGGTTTACGACTTCTGCCATTCACCCGCTACGTAGCGCCAAATTTGCCGATTTTGAAGGCCCTCCTCCCCCCTGGTTATGTTATGCCAGTTGGTTTACCACCCTAATAGCAAACTTCACTGTCGACATAACTATAGAACCAAGATGATAACATCATATATTAGACATGAATATCAAATGTATAACAGAACTTAGCATCTCAAGGCCTACAAGAAGCGGAGGAGTAGGGAGTGTGTTCCCTCTTATAATTAGCGTAATCTATTTTTTCAGGGGTTCAAAAATGATCTCCAGTACGCTAATATTAAATATTGCACTATATTACTATGGCCTGTAGCAGAAGTTTTTAGCATTTTTGGTGGAGCAGAACCCCAAAGATTTATCCCAGTGGTTCGAGGAACCCCTCTTTAAATATCTGCTCAGAAGAGTTCAAATGTACTGTCGATTGCAGCATTTTTATATTTTTTTGCGGAGCTCCTTGAGCGGAACCCTAGGGTTCAAGGGAACCCCGATTGAAATCATTGGCCTATAGTATTACATTAAAGAAACAATGTTGTAAGTAAATGAAATGTTGAACACATTAATACTCCGTATGGAAATTTTGGGCTATACTTGAAAGGTTATGGATAAAATGTTTAGGGTGTTCTGTTCTACAGAATCCTTGAGTTTCCGATTGTAATTTCATTCTTGCAGAGGCTTTGGACAAGCTTGCTGCTCTCACTCGCAAGACAGAGTTGAAACGTAATACTTACATTATATAAATATCAACACTACGTTAGAATACTACAATAAATACTCTCTTAATAATAAAGCCACGCGCTTCAAATGAAATACGTCACAGATGTGACAACATTGTCTATAATTTATACTCCACTTATTTCATGTAGAATTCGCTTGATAGAGTTAGTATACAAAGTATTATTTGATAATAGAATACAGGTTATCAACCGCAATGTGATAATTCTAAAGGCCAGAAAATGTCTAAAGCTACTTTCAATGTTGGCAATGGGTAAAAACTGGGCGTTAGCTATGGGTTGAAAAAGGGACGTTTGATGTTGGTAACATTTTAAACAGTTGTCTATGGAATACGTAGTCGTGTAATGAATTCAACTGGTCATTTCAATTAATAACGTACCCAAACTTGTGGTGCCATCTATGCGATGTAAATACTGTAAAATCCCGAATATAATAGCCCGGGGCTTATAGAGGCTCGTAAGCATTTTTGGCCCTGGGCTTATAGAGGTTCGTAAGCATTTTTTAGTGGGCTTAAGTAAATTACAGAGACTCTATATATGCTCTGTTCATGTTCACTCATCATCCTAACTATGCATACAGAATCCCCATTGTAAGCCCTGGGCTTGTATTCCGGGGGGTACTTATATTAGGAAGGATATTTGGGTTATTTTACAAGGGGGGCTATAATCGGGAGGGCTTATATTTGGGATTTTATGGTATCTAGTAAACATCGTTAGAGAAGTAAATTTACCAAAGTGAAATATTATCGTCCGAGGACAAAATTTTTGAGTTAAAAGTTTCGCTTAGGTACACAGGTACGTTGGTTCATAGATTAATTATTTTTGAAAGTATAAATGGTAGGTAAAAGATCAAATTCTCAAAAGCAGTAATAAGAACAACTATAATATGCCTATTATGCATCCCTGCCAAAGGACGAAAGCCAACCAGTCAACTTTAATTCCATGGGTCAGGGGTCAAAGTATCATAATACCAGACGTCGATGCCCCGATCTCAACGGGGTCAGACGTCAGAATTGGGATCAGAAAAAACTGTAAATTAAAATTCTTAGCTAAACTCAGTTAAATTCATCGCAATTACTGGCAGAGTCACGGTCTAATTGAGGCAAGTTTGACCTCTGAAATGATAAATTAGCTCCATTCTTTAAAATGTACCTCAAAAATGTTCATTGCCATGTTACCATGATGATCTTTTCGCTTTACTATTATTGGACGTGAATTTAATTTCTTGAATATGCTTTCGTTGATTAAAAACCCTTGATAAATCTCTGTGTGTGTTTACAGCGCTTGTACCATCTTTTGATAGTCAACCTGACATACTGCATACTCTTAATTGCAACGAGTGCACGGTGCACTATCCCGCGAAGAAATGCCGCAGCCCGCAGAGAGACGCGTTTATTTCGAGGATCAGACGTAACTGAATCATATTACTGGTTTATGGTGTTATTACGTTGGTAAGAGAATCCAAAACATAGTTACCAACAATGTTGCAATTGTTGTCGACCAGAGGTGACTGCCATTATTGATTGAGGATGCTTTTCCCTTGCTTTTAGGCCAATCTTCTGTTGGTTCATCGACAGAAAGAAGAAGCATACCAGGAGCTAAAAATGAAAAATATTCTATATAGCCTCTTCGGGGCCATTCAAAAACATGTACACTTTGAAGGAGGGGGGGGGGAGCTGTTCAAAGGACGTACGTACACTCATGTAATTTTCAAATGGAAATTACTTGCAAAGCATCCTGCGTAAATAAATTTGTCATTTAAAGACTATATACACAAAATCGCATTCTCATTAACTTTCATACAAACATTTGACAATTTTTAGAGTTCTTAGGTATGTTTCAAATTCTGCAAACTTTGGCATTATTGAGATAGACGATAGTAGCTAATGCCTAGTGGGGTGCGATGACTTGAGATTCGTACGCTTAGGGAGAGGGGAGTCCTTGAAAACGTATGAAGAGTACAAGGAGGGAGGGAGGGAGGGAGGGAGGGGCCCAAAATCAATAAAATTGAGCGTATGTACTTTTTGAATTGCCCCTTCTTGGAATTATACAGGGATGTGCCGATGGGGGTTGTGGAGGGGCGTTGCACGCCCCAAAATTTTCAAATTTGCAAGAAAGATAGTCAACAGTCAACCATGTTGCAGGAGAGCTGGCCACAGTGTTTTCTGTGACCTTTTTTAGGGACAATAGTTGGTCAATTGGTCAAAACGCCCCCCTACAACAGAAGGTGTTTCGGCACATCACTGGAATTATACAAAAGGAATTCAAGAGCATCCAAGAAGCTTATGTTTCTTCAATGGACTGTTGCAGCAAATTTGTCCCAGTTTTGTGCCAATGAGAGAGTGAAGAAGTGGAAAGTAACAAATTAAAATCATATGGACAAAAATGAACAATTGATAAAGACAAAAGTCTCATTCGTACGTAGGGGAGTGCCAGTTAGAGAGGACACATCCTGAGCTATCGGCATGTGAGGTAGGGTGACCAGTTCCTTTCCTCGCCGCCTTTATCTCCCTAATGTTTCCACCAGGTACCCATTTGCTGCTGGGCGAACAGTGTGCGAGCATTTAGTAAGGGCATCGAGTCGGGCTCGAACCGTAGACCTTCCTCACGGGAGGCAAGCGCTCTAACTACTATGCTACCTCGCTCATTAAAAATAGAGTACAGCATCGAATTTGAATAACAACGTAAATAAAGATTATAGCTTACCTGAGCTTGCATTTATTGGTAAACTTGCGTATGCAATCTCGAACGAAACCGATGGAGAGGCAAGGTCCCTCCTCGATCTTTCTGAGTGTGGATTCGTGTGAAATTCAACTCTCAATGAATTCTTTGTGCTAATAACAGTCTTTGTTGGAACACCGTGGCAAAAATTTCCAAATGTCTTTGAAGACTCTGCAGCAAAGAGGATACAAGATCAATTCAAGCAATCAAGGCGTCGTAGAAATGAAAAACTATACATACTCCTTAAGGTAGATATAGGCCCAATATGACAAACTTTAGTTCGGAGGCGTCTGAAAGTTTCCTTAGTAGCAATAATTTACTTCTTCAAATTTGCCTGCATACTTTCAGCTCTCTTTTAATTCTGGATATAAAACGCATAGAATGGGGACCTGTAGGGGTGATTTATAGGAAGGCTTAGGCAGGCGGAGCCCACTTTGTTAAAATTCCTGTTTTTTGAGAGGAGCTCAGCCCCCCTATGTTTTGAATTAATCTTGCTTTTCAAAGTGCTTTTACCTTGCTTCCAATGTTTTGCATTTTATTGCTATGATAAATTTCCCCACTGCTACATAACTATTTAGATGTCTTCAGATTAGACTGAATTATAATGTTCAATTTGTTCAATTGTAATGTTCAATTTGGGGGCCTCAGCCCCCCTACATTTTTGTGTTAACCTTGCATTTCAAAGTGATTTTATCTTGCTTCCAATGTTTTGCATTTTATAGCTATGATAAATTTCCTCACTGCTACATGGCTATTGAGAACTTTGTAGATGTTGGCTATATTGTATCACAATTAGACTAAATTATAATGTTTCCATCTCTAGAAACATGGGTGTGGCTGCAAGTAGGCCACGCAATTTTCATGACATTGCATCTAGGGCCCCCCTTCGCAAAGATTCTTAGAAATCACTTCTGGGAAAGAGTACACTTTAGTATGGAAGGTAAGTGCCGTTTACTGGGTGATAGAAGTACACAGTCATTGTAGCAGTTCAACAAAACGAACAACTATGGTAGTTCAAAGGGGATCACCTTAACAGTGAAATCGAATCACCTTAAGAATGAAATCGAATCACCTTAAAAATGAAATCGACCACCATACTAGAAGCAGCAAGCCAAACGACTGCTTGATCGTAAACACTTGTAGGCTGAAACAGGGCCGTGGTAGGTCCAAAATTAGGCTACGTACACACGGGGGCGGCCGAATATTTGAGCGGCCAAATATTAGGTCGGCCCGTGTAAACGCTGCCTAAGGTTGCTTTCGTAAGCGGCTGAATATTTGCACGCCTAAGTGACCTAATTTGAGGTCGGTTAGCCAGCCCCGTGTGAACGCTACGCCTAAGTGGCCAAATATTTGACCGACCAAATATTCGGTCGGCCCCGTGTAAACGCTACCTTAGGGCCGGGAAAATCTGATGAATGAGACATATTCATTATTAGAATTCAAGTTGGGAATTCAGTGTGGATTCAAACACTGAGAACAGTAGCCCATTTATCGATCAGTTTGTCGCCTTTTAAAGGGCCCACAGGGAGTTTTTCCAGTTTCCCACCTGGCCAAAACGCCCCTGGGCAGTAAAAAACTTGATGGAATATCGAAATAAAGTAAGAAGATTACCTCATGATACATAAACAAGTCTTATTTGACATATTAAGGCTCTCTTTTTGGGTGCCCAAGAATGCACAAGGGTAGTAGGTGGGAGAGGACACGGACTTCTGGCTTTATAGACTTTATTTTAAACATGCTGAGTTCTGGCAACCAGATCATGGCCATAAAAAATTGGTGAATACCAAAACTTAACAGGCTTCCTAGGCCAAATAATTTGTGGGTCACAGTAGTTTTTGACAACAGGCAAGGGGCAAAGAGTAGACGCACCCCCAATAAATTAACATTCCTCTTTTCGTTCTGATATTTCAATAATTACAAGGACTTTCGAGAGGGTTAGAAGGGGCAGAGGAGCAAATTGTTTGAGGGCCTCATGCTCTATGGAGTCTCGTGAGGTAAAACCAGCTGTAATTCCTCACGGTTGATGCCAAGACCCTCTAATTTTCTGCTCACATTGCTTATAGGGGACCCTCATGTTTCCTATTTGCCCTAGCACTGTTGAGATTTCTCGGCAGCTCTGCTGATAGCAGAAGAAAATCCATCCATACCTAATAAGCCATCTTTTATTTCCACATAGTCATCACATTGATTCCCATGAGCAGCCTTTCCCAACTTCATTCTTGTAAACTTTGCAACAATCTTCTGGCCAACTGGTACAGCAATTATCCACGTGCTCTTTGAAACATTCAGTGCCCTGTTTGGAAGATTTTGATATGATCGAAAGCCTCTGACTAAACCTCTAGCTGATCGGAGAACTCTGCCTTTCCCTGAAATGGAGGATTGAGAGTATTAACGTCATCATTAAGGCAAACATTCACGATTGTGCTACTGAATATCGAGAGTGGCGGAGGCTGCTTCTAGTGGGAGCTGCTCATTGTCCCAGCCAGGAGAGTACTAGGGGATTATCTTACAGAGGTCACTTTAATGACTGAGAAAAATGGTGTCCCTTAGACCTTAATATGATGCCCCTCAGACATTAAGGAAGATATAAAATCTCACTCCAGCTCCCTACAAAATGTTCTCAAGAGAGGTAGGTACTCCTGCCCCCCCTGGCCAGCAAGGGGCAGCTGTTATTTACCCAAAAGTGATACCGTACTTTTCAGAAAAGAAGGGCAAAATAGCTTTTCAGCTCCCCATTGCCATCGCTCAATGGCATCGCTACCAAGGCAGACTACAGTTTGATATTGTAGGAAAGTCAAAAAATACTGGTAGACAGATCTAGTAAACAGATAGATTTTCCGATTGAAACACAAGCATGCACTAGCCTCATCCATTTCCATTAAGCGAATAAAGGTATTGTGTAGATGGGAAGTGGTATATTTTAAGCACCAATTCCTTAAGATGGCCACAACCTAGCTTGGTCTTACTACAAGGAAACAGAACTTTCAAACTAAACAACTCCACACTATCACTCTTCCTAACGTGTGTATTTGTTTCTTAATTTATTTATTTCAAAATTCTTTACCTAATTTAAATTATACAATTATTTTACAATGAACTCTGCAACTAAAAATGGAAGTCTACTATACATACTAAAATGTTGAAAAGAAAACTTAAAGTAGCTTTCCTTGAATGAAGTCAAATATGAGTCTTCTATTTGGCTTTAAACGACTGCATACATAGGGGCCAGTCGTTGTGAAGGTAAAGTTCTCGCTTAAACGCCTATTATTGGACTATCTGTGGCAGCATATCGCTCAAATCTTGATTGGTTAATACATTTGCTCACAACCAAATTCTCCTTACCGTCTCAGCCAATAGAAGGCGGCGAATTCATCAACAAATATAATTTCGACCAAAGTAGATAAACTCGAGCGTGCACAGCTGTTTTAGTATGGGTGGTAAAAACGCACCAAAACATGTGAAATTGGCCTAAATTTAGCTTCGAAAGCCGTTTGTTGATGAATTCGCCGCCTTCTATTGGCTGAGACGGTAAGGAGAATTTGGTTGTGAGCAAATGTATTAACCAATCAAGATTTGAGCGCTATGCTATCTGTGGCGTGTTGCGTAAAACCACTCAGAATAGTACTATTCTAGGCTTTGGATATTGTTTATTTTGCCACATGAAAGCCCTGAACTGCAAGGAAAACATCGGAGTAGCAAAACATTGTTTCACAATATCTGTCTTCAGTATCTTATTACAAAGCATCAGTCACTTCCATCTACCTTTTCAGGCATGAGAAGAGTTTTTGCTCACGCTCGAATATGCTTATAAGGATATTCAAGCCTGAGCTAAATTTTCCTGATGATACTTAAAACGGTTTATAGATGGAAGTGACAAATATAACTATTCTTGATATTTCGAGTCTCAATAAATGTCTAGCGTATTTTCGTTCATAAACTTAAGCCTAGCGCACACAGCACGATTTTTGTCGACTAGGACGAAGATTTTTGTCGCTGGCGACGAAAACTTGCTGTGTGCGGGAAACAAATATAAAAGATTTTGTCACTGACTACGATCTTCAATATCAAATATGCTAGAAATTCTTTTTGGTCGCTGACGACAGAAGACAAGATCTCTGTTGCCAGTGACAAAAATTGTGCTGTGTGCGCTAGGCTTAAAGCAGTATAATTGCTAACTCTGGATTGTCGTTTTATGAGGGATATTGCATGTTGTGAAGCAAAATAGCATGTTATGAACTCAATTGAGATTCTCTGGTTCCATGGACAACAATGATTCTAAGTTTTTATCAAGACTGTTGATACTAGGCTAGGTTTTTCAAGACGGTCTCGAAAAACCTAGCCTAGTATAACAAACTGTCCCAGACTGGTGAATTGCTTCAGCTATACTTAAAATCTTGAGCAGTTTCAGCCTTTGTACGTGTATTATATTTAATAAATGGTTTTTTGCAATCTGTAGGAACTGAAGAGACTATGCAATAAATAAAAACCAATATACCAAGGTTTTCGGTGAAAAACTCGAAGCCAAAATTCTGTCCTTCCAGATTGCCTTTCAATGCAACAAGAGAGATCTTGAGCTGTCCATTTCCAGAGTACAGTTGATACGAAGGTGGGTGCTTTCCTCCACAAAAACTATGGTTTTGTGCGCCATCTGATATTGTCACAATAGCCTTGTCACAGTCAATGTTAAAATATAAAGGCATTAAATATACGGCCGAATTCATGTAAACAGTCGCTGGAGAGATAATCCAATGATTTGAGTTTGGGCTGGACCTTTTGCCTTTGTACAAAACATGACCATCCAGTGATTGAAGAAGATACCCATCACCTTAACGAATATTAAAAACCATCACCTTAACGAATATTAAAAACAATATTAAAAACTCAGTTATTCGAAGATCAGATACTAGAAAACATGGCCAGGCTCAGGATGGAGCCAGGAATAATACGATCAAGGGCTGAAAATTCCGACAGGGGAACAAAAACATGGTTAAAAGGGTATTTGAATAGCTACTATAACCCCAAGAATAGAACTTTTCACAATAATGCGTGGACCAACATCCTCAGAAGTGGGTGCTATATCTCCCTTACCCTCACCTGGTGCTACCATTGGTGAGGTTGTTCTGTCACTATAGAAGGTTTGATAACGGATTCTGATAGAAAGGAGATCTAGGAAGCTTTTAATAAACATTTACTTCTATGTCAAGTTTTTCTACATTCATCAAAACACAAATCACCAAGGAAAAATTATTTGTAAATGGCAATGGTTTGTGGTGAACTATTTTATAAAGTTGATCAGGGACGTATCTGCAGGGAGCACTGGGGGACAGGGGAGCTGCAGCCCCCCCAAGCTGGCAGAAATCCGTTTCACTCGGGCAAATTTTCTGAAAGAACGATAGGAAATTCGGGCATTAAGTTTACAGAACGTTTACAGACCCCCCAAAAAAATTTGACGTCCTTCTACGTCCATGTTTTCCCCTCTAAAGTGATTGTACTGGCAGGTTTTGACCCTCCACAGTATTTCCTCCAGTTACGTGCTTGAGGCGAATGGCAATGCCAAAAGTTTGCAGCAATGTTGAATCCAAACGCATTACAGCTGAAAGACATGCTAATACCATTTTGCATAACAAGCTAAGTGATAAAAGGTCCCTATATCCAATAACAGATGATTTCGTACAAGGAAAAGTTCAGAGGAAGAACTGCCGCTAGCTAGCCAAAAAATCTCCATAATCAAACTTCTTAATCATATTAAACTTATGACTTATGACTTATGACCTATGACTTATGACTTAGTAATCGAATAATGTCAGAAATTGGCATTAACTTGACACGAAAATCTTATTTCTCAACCTACCAAAATTAAATTTGCATCCAAAGATTTCAACCTTTGTACAGATTGTCCTTTTTCTGCCATGCAAATAGCCAAGGGGAACAATTCTAATCATTTGAACCACAATTGGTTGTTCCAGGTCATGCTTGATGATGCCAACGGGATTTGAATTACCCTTGAAAACCTGAAAGAAATAAGTCAATATCTGATATTATTGAAAACATATACAGACGATAATTTTCGGATCTTTGGGCAAGCAAGATCGTCCTTTCATTAAAGTGTTTTGGAATCTGTTGACATAAAGAATCAAAACCCAGTCTTTTGTAGACAAAAAGAGTTCGTTTTTTCATTAGGACTCTTCAAGTAGACAACGGTTAATAGGTCCTAATTGGCCACTCTTGAAGCCAATTAGACGCATCCTATCACATGTAACCGCATCTGGCTATATATTTCGGTTAACCTTTCGGTCACTATCCAACGTTTCGTACTCTGACGAGTGTCAGACTAAAATACTTTCAGTATGTCGAAAGCATGTTATCGCTTTTTCGTACTGTAGTAATGCTCTGTAGTACCAACAGACTATTTATATTAGACATGTAGTTTGTTTTGATTTCAAAACTTGTCAATATTTATTTGCGCTCGCAAAACCAATGTATTTTCTTCACTTATCCTTTTGACAACTTTGACATCTTTAAGTTAGTAGATTGGGGGGTTGGATTTTTTTCAAAATTGCGTGATTGGGGGGTGCTCCATAAAAGGAAATGGGCGGTGAAATTTTCAAAAATCTGCAATCGGGGGCCACCTACTATTCTCTGCTACGGAGGAGCCAGTTTCATATATTTCATAGTATCACAAAATCCATTATGTTACAATTTTAGAATCAAGGTACTCTGTGAGCTTTCACTTGTCAGATCACAGAGATTATTGGACAAATTCATCAACATTTCAAGGAAGTTACTCTGGAATAGTCTCAGTGATGAAATTAAAAGTGCACCGAGCTTAGCCACATTCAAACAAAAATCAAATCTTGGAATGGCACTTATTACTTTTTGTTGTTGTTGTTTACTTTATTATGAGTAGGCTGTTATACCTAGCTGTTTCAGCTAATTTAGGCCTACTATGCATGCCGCATCCAGGCATGGGTCCCCTAATTTAACGTCCCTTCCGAAGAATGGCGGAGTGAGCTGTTTTGCTCGTCCATCTGGAAGGTTGCGTATTCAGTTTCTGACTGTACACAGCCATGCTTAACTTCAGTTAAACTAATGGAGCTGGCTGGAACGCTTGGCCATTTACCTCGTCACGTGCAACATTTGCAAAAGCTAACTATTGGTGTACTTACATTATTTTATTTTAAATTGTAAATTAAATTTTTGTTTTATCTTAGCATTACTTATTATGTTGGTTTTAATTAGTTAATATAACTATAGTATACTTAAAAGTAAAGGTAATCCCGTATGCTTTCGCACGTAGAAGAGTACCTGTTAGAGAGGACACTTATGCTGAGCCATCGGCATGTGAGGTAGGGTGGCCAGTTCCTTTCCTCGCCGCCTTTATCTCCCCAGTGTTGCCATCAGGCACCCATTTGCTGCTGGGTGAACATTGAGCGAGCATTCAGTCAGGGCATCGAGTCGGACTCGAAACGTAGACCTTCTGCATGGGAGTCATGCGCTCTAACCACTATGCCACCTCGCTTATGGTATACTTGTACGAACAATAAGCAAATGTTTTATATAATATGATAAGTTATAATACAATGTGATGTAATTTAAAATGCTACAATTTATTTTCCAATTAAAGTAAAAATACTGTCAATACCTTTGGCCTGTATTCTGAATTCTTAGTGGAAGGTTTGATGTAAGTTTTGAAAAATCTCCCATCGTTGTTACTGTAAATCAACTTGTATTTAGTAATGAAGTATGATTGCCTTGTACCAGTCATCATATGTCCCTAGTCAAGACAAAACAGAAAAGTAATGTACACAGATGTCACGCTTGTGGCAATCCAAGGTCTGCATACCCAAAAATAACTTTAAGAATCATGACAACGACGAGAGGAGTCCACATGATTTTAGTATTTTCCAATATTCAACATAACCATGTATTATTCCGTATTACATAGAACTATTCCATAAATAAGATTATTGCAGTGTAACTATACAGAAGATTTTTCCAAAATTAAGACTATTCCGGTGTGACTATAAACGTTTCGACTTGACTCGAGCCGTCACCAGTATAAACATATAAGAATGGGAGGGCAGTAAATACTAAAGGTAGGATCAACAATGATGTGGGAAAAACATACACATGGACATGGAAGAGAGCACCAGAGTAAAAGTGGATGTGGTAGAGAGCACGAAACGAAGCAAGTGGATAGTAAACAACATAGGAGTGATCATCATAGAGGACAAAGGGAATCTACTTAAGAATATCAACAAGAAAATCTCCTAATAAACAGTTTTGTTCATAACCAAGGACAGTTTCATTTAACCAAAAAAACTAGCAATAGTGAAAGATTGATGAGTGAGAGTAATACGTGATATTTGGGAAGTAGATTTAATAAGCTTTGTTTATAAACCATAGCATCACAAAATCCAATAGTGGTTGTATTCCAACTAGAACACTAAAGGCGATGAAGGACATGGTTTGTCCCTATCTAACTGATTGCATAGGTTCATTAATTTGTGACTGAAATTTTTCTAGTGAGCTAAAGGAAGCTGAGCTTTGTCCTTTCTTCAAAAATGGTGATTCCAATCATAAGGGAAATTATAGGCAAATCAGTATATATATATATATATATATATATATATATATATATATATATATATATATATATATATATATATATATATAT
>OLMO02000003.1:2581212-2602039 GCA_900291935.2 Cassiopea xamachana | reverse complement strand
GTGTGTGTGATGAAGCTATGGCAAAACTTGTTATGAGTTAGAATTTTTCTTGAGTGTCTATATATGCATACATTAAATATATATATATATATATATATATGCATGTATGTATATATAAATTTATAGCATAACTTAGCATTGCCAAGTTTCTTGATTACTGCTAATTATAAGAAGGAACAGCTTTGCTTTAGAATAAGATTAGCACCAGATCTTTTGAAATTACAAAACCATGCAGAAATGGAGGAAATAATACTTGCAATGACAATAAGAGAAAGAGAATTCAATTCTTTTCTCTTGGCATCTTGCTGTGACACTTTTTGCTCAAAGAGAGAGTGTTTTTAATATTTATCACACACCTGTGTTGCCACGGCTGTAATCAGCGTAGACTTTCCTAGGTCAATCTGCAGGAACTCTACAACTTCGTTGTTGATTTGAGGCTGTAAAACAAATCCAAAATCACTGTAATTACATTTCTATTGGAATCTCCTCCTGACAAATTCATTTCAAAAGCATGAAATGAGGGTATCATAAGCGATCTCGGAGATAAATTCTCTGCTGATGTCTGTGACAGCATAAGCGTAGATGGGGGGGACAAAGGGGGCTGCACTCCCCAAGCTGGACAGAAATCCGTTTCATTCCGGCAAATTTTCTGAAGGAACAATAGGAAATTCGGGCAGAAAGTTTACAGAACGCTTATAGCCCCCAAAAATTTGACGTCCTGCTACGCCCATGTGGGACAGTAAGGCTACGATACTAGCTAGATAGTCCTATTAATTGAATAAAGGTATAAAGTGTAAAGTCCTTGGAAGTTATGTTCTTGCATGACGGCTTTCTCACTCCTTGGGGGTAGTTTCAATACTGACTGGCAAGATCTAAACTAATTTCAGGATACCAAAGCGTGAGCAATGGGTCTACAAGAAACTTAACGCTCAGTAACTGCAACTTGGATTTGAAGATGTGACATATAGCCAAGAGATACTCGCTTGAAGAAAGATATGAGCTGATCATTAAAGAAACAGAAATATTAAAAACGGGACTCTCGTTGAGTCATGCCCAATGCCACTGTAAAAGGAGGAACTAGACCTCCATGAATGGATATGAAGAAAATGAATGATTTTATCTGTACCTGACTGCACCAAGTATAAGGCCCGTTGAGCCTAGCTGAGGCTGGTCTAAAGTGTGGACTTTCTCTCAGGAATGAGGATGCACTGATCTTATAACTTGCGATACGACCATCTTCCATGCCGAGTGGACTTTGACAGTCTGTGAATAGAAAATCCATCCTTAGTTTTCACAAGCAAAACTTTAGACATAGGCAGAAGTTAAAAAGCTAATCAAATTAGTATAAACTGGCTTTAAACAGGAATGACAGATTTTGAACCAATAGAGATGGCTAAGTTAGAAAGAATCTCAACCACAATCAGGGGCGTAGATAGCGGGAGGGGTGTGGGGTGTAGCACCCCCAGCCTTCGGTGATCTCTGATGCATATTGACTTATTTAAAATAATTTTCCTAACGTTTGTTATGTTAATTTCTTCGTTGTTTTGTTTTAATTCGCTATGTTGAGTTAGCCTCGTTTAGGAACCTTGGGGCAGATAGGAATAATGGCGGCCATAGAAACACGCTTTAGAAGAAATCGTACACTGTTGTAATCTCGTCGGTAAATGAAGATTCAATGACTTTGATCGGTAAATGACTGCATGACATAGTCAAAAGAGTGTTGAAAATGCCATTTCTTGCATCAACCCACCCAATAAAAATAAGAAAATCCAGCTAAAAACCCCTTCTGTCGGTAAATTCACACCTACGTCGGTAAAGTCACAACTCTATCAGTTACTGTCGGTAATACCCCCTCCTCTCAGAAAAAGCAGTCACGCAACGCCACTGACTAAAATTGATTGTAAGGATTTGTAGAGTGTGGCAATTGCTATCTTACTCTTTTGTGCTTAACTGTACGGGGGTCATATTGTACTTTTTGAAGTTTTTCACCCCTCATAACATTTCAAAATCCCCTCCATTTTAGCAAAATGTGGCCAACATCACTATCAAAAAAATTTTCACTGTTATTTTCATCTCATTATTCATGAGTCAACTCTCCATCAAGCACTTCACAACCCTTGTCAGGTAGAACAGTCTACCACTCCATGCAATTTTCGATGAACACCATTTGGTGTGCTCATCCACTCTTCTACTTCCTTCAGGGTTGTTGCGATTTCCCCAATATGTCACTTTATTACCACCCTCACTTTATGAAAATCTAGAAAAAGATCCACCCCTTTGCTAATTCGACCCCCCTAAAATTAGCCACTATCTCACGAACTACATCAATTGGCTTCAAACGCTTCTTACCTGTTTTGTGTCTTCTATACTGAACGTTGAATCCTCCTCCGTGTTTCCTTGCATTGGTAATAAACCTCATCGAAAGCGTATTTCCAGTTGAAGTAATTACATCTGGCTTCTCAATGTTGCAATATTTACCTACAATATGAGCGAAACAGTTTATAATTCATAGTTCAGAGTTCATAGTTCAATGACTCAAAGTTCATAGTTGAACAGCTCATAGTTTTATGTATGAAAAACTAGGTTCTGATCAGAGCAGAAAAGAATGCTGCCTTGTCAGCTAATAATGATGTTGACAATTCAAGAAATAGTATTGAAAATGAAAGTAAGTGTATAAAATATAGAATTCAAAACGTTGTGCCATTGTTCAAGTGTTGTTTCGACATGCGAAATCTGCAACAATATTAAAAACTACTACTGCTCTCTATTAATAAGCAATAATCAAAACTTCAAAATTGTAAAGCGCTCTTTCTTAAATGGGAAATGGACTTGGCCCTGAAGGACTCTCGTTAGGCCTATATCCCAACGGCTGCTAGAAAATAATTTTGCAAACCGGTCTTGTTCTAGGCGTTTATGCTGCAAGGTTATCATTGCAAAATTTTGCAAAACTGGGCTGGTGAAGCAAGCAATAGAACTTTTAAATAAATCTGCTTCAGTTATGATCAGAGACAGGAGAGATGCAGCAGCAGAGACGAAGCACTCATTTGTGAGCAAAAAAATATCATAATGACAAATAACCAACACGATATTAAAATACTTTACTCCAGAAGTCTTCCTTCTATATTGGTAAACATGCTAAGGTTCATGAAAAAGATGGGGAGCTGGGGACTAGTGGATGCGTAATTAAAGAGTGATGGCCAATTTTAAAAAGCAGCTAGGCAATTTGGTCTACCAGGGCAACAGAATAAAGCCCTAGCAAATAGGTGCTTTACTTTGCCGATATCCAGCATGTAAAGCCCTTGTGAACACAGATAGAAGACAGTATTAACAAAGCTTATACCTATAGGCCTAGTTCTGCTGTCTGGACCATCGAAGACTTGAATGTAATCCTCATCACAGAAACCATTACTTCCCGCCAATACATCAAAACGAGTGAATTTCAGCGAAATCACATGGCCTTTCGGAGCCACCACTCTCCATAGACAGTTGCTATAGGCTGGGTAGGTATACCTTGCTTCTATATTATAATTTGGTGATAGCAGAGTGCCATTTTCAGCGTAGAAGTCTCCTCCACAACCCTTAGTAGTTGTGGTTGTATACAGTGCTTTGAAGCCTCTTTTTTGATGATATCCACGTGATGTAAATTTTATCCTCAAGTGGTTCGATGTTGAATAAATAATGCGCGACGATAACTGACAGCCTCTGCGGAGTGAAACACAAATTTTTCACACAAACACTATTATCTATAATCAGAGACAAGATACACTATCTTAGCTGTAAACCAACGTTTGTAACCCTTAGATGCCCAAGCTGGATCATTTTTGACCCAAAGGCGATAAAATGTAATATATTAGCATGTTATCATGCATTCTTCTCAAATATTTTCCTGGTATTCTGTGGCAATTACCTTTCCTTTTAATCTTTAGTACTGCCATGATCTGGAAAGGATTTGATGTTGAAATATTTGAAGCTGTCCTTTTTCAAAAAAGCTATATCTTCCTTGGATATGACTCGATATCTATGTCTCGATTGGACATAAAGCTATGTCTCGATTGACCCAGCTTGGTCATACATGTTATCGAACCAGTATTTACTTGCAATACCTGCTTCATGTCTTCTAAGTGGGGCTTAGGAGCAGGTGCAAAAATTATCATAACTTGAATAATTAACATAATTTGAATAATTATGATGACTTTTCAATTATCATAATTTCAATTATTATGTATTTACTGATGATGGCCCGAGTTGAGTCGAAACGTCTGATAATAAAACCGGAATAGTCTCTTGGTAACCTTGGAATAGTCTTATGAAACAGTTTTAGAATAACATGAAATAGTCTTGGAATGCACATTTTTATATAAGAAAAAAGTTTATAAGAAAATGAGGCTCAAATCGTCAAAATCTTAAGAAAATCGTAGGAAAATCACGAGGCTCAATTTCCAAAATTAAGTGTTTTTAGGCCAAAAATCGGTATTTCATCGTTATTGCATTCAAAATGTTAAAGATGGAATTAAAATTCAGGTATACAATATTATTAACGAAAGTGTATAACGCTATAGCCAGTTTATACCTTAACCTTGAAATAATCTTATATATAAGTTTGGAATAGTCTTATGGAATAGTCTTATGGAATAGTCTTATGGAATAGTCTTATGGAATAGTCTTATGCTACCTGGTTATGTCGAATGAAGAGTATTAATATCATGTGGACTCTATTTGTCATCGTCCTCATTTTAAAAGTTATACAAAAGATGCGGTTTCCATCTTTATTATCAACTTGAAAAATTATCAAAATTTTGATTCCTGTCATTACTTGAATGATTATCATATTTTGAATGATGCTTTCGGAAAGAGCAACCCTCAGTTAATCTTGCTCTGCCACCAGTTGGCTGACACAAGACTGCGGAACAGCTCACACACATAGTGTGAAGAAATATCAAACTTGAATAATTATTATAAGTTGCAATGTAATAAATAAAATTATGAATAAATATATACATTATGTACTGACCTCAGTAGTAAAGGAGATGAAGTCGTTTTCCCATCCCAGATAAAAATCTCATCCATGCAGAGTTGCGCATTGAATTCCAGTTCAAAAGCAACGAACTCCAGTCTCAAATACAGATGACTTGCTACGCTAATCAACCAGAAGCATTCTCCTTCCCTGGGGTAAGTAAGAGGAAATCCTGGTGTCATGATCGTTCCACGGCTGTCTTGCTTCACATAAGTACAGGCTGGAAAGAAGAAATATTGGACGATGACGTGGGAGATTGATAGACAATAAACTAGAAAAATGGAAGAGCACTTTCACACGAAGTTATTTCGATGCTGTTAGATGCGTTTGATTTTTTCTTAGAATTAAGATACGATTAAAAAATCAGTGGAACTAGTATCAGACCAAAGCTTAAAGACTGTAAGAAGCCAAATAATTACTGAACACGGCCGTGATGCCAGAATTCTAATACTGCACTTTAATGTAGTTGTTATGTAGTAAAACAGTAGATAATTTAATGAACAGAACGACCAAACATGTAATGAGAAAAATTAATTATAGTGATAACGAAAAGGCACTGATGCACTCTTGCGAAAAGATCAAACTTTGAAAATTCACAAGAGAAATTTGTAGAACTAATGGTGGAAATCTATATAAGACGATTAACCACTTAAATCCTCCATGTATGTGGGATCTTTTCACCACGAAAGTGATGGAATATGATTGTAGAATTAAGATACTATGCGAGTTTCCACCTGCCAGATCACAGAGATTTGGTACACATTCATTGAAATCTAAAGGAAGTGTACTCTGGAATAGCCACAGTGATGAATGCACAGAGCTTAGCCATAGTGAAACACAAAATTAAATCCAGGAATGGCACTCAATGCAAGTACAACATCTGCAAAAACTAGTTATTGGTACACTTATTTTATTTCATTTCTGCTTAATTCTTTGTAAATTAATTTGTTGATTTACTTTAGTAGTTTTAAATATATGTTGGTTTTAATTAGTTAAGACAGCTATTGTATAATTTTACTAACAGTAAACAAGTTTATGATGATGATGAAGATAACGATGATGAAGAATTAAAAAGAATAAGACATGTATATTAAAAGGCAGATGGCACGGCAAGGATTTTGTGGCTAAGAACGAAAACAAATGATAACTCCTTTTGATCTTGATTTCACAGAAAACACTTCAATTAAAAAACAATATATCATTCAAGTAATCCATGTACAACGAGTACATTCGTACTCTCCTCTATAAATTCTACTGTACATAATGAGAGTTTTATCGTTAATCTTAGCTTTATTCATGTCGTATTCTAAGCTTATTGATAGCACAGGCACTGACTAGTTTAAGCTGCAAATAGCAAAATGCTATGGAAGCCCAAAAAACCAGCTTAGTCGCGGGGCAACGAGGCATAACACCGTTATGGCACCTAAAATGCATGACTTTTCACTATTATGTTACCTGCTGAAGCAAATGTTGACGAAATGCTTATAATTTTGTAAAGAAAGAAATTTTGTGAAAGGCAGCTTAATTTAAACATTTGCGTTGTATTTCCAAAAATTTTACCATTATTTTACTGTCTGAATGTCTTGGATGCGATTTGAGAAAAGCAATAAAAACAGTAGAATTCAAGGTACCTTTTCTGTCCAATGATCGATAAGTTGCTTTGAACCCTCGACGTGATATCGATGAATCAGATATAAAAACGATTGCCATTAAGTTTGAACTTGATAATACAACTTTTGGTGGCTTGTGTCCATTGCAATATGGCCCTATGCAGGAAACAATACAAGATGGCTAAGAAATTATATGAAGCAAAGAAATGAAATTATATATATACATACATATATATATATATATATATATATATATACATATATATATATATATATATATATATATATATATATATATATATATATATATATATATATATATATATATATATATATATATATATATATATGCACATTCATATCTTAAAATGGAAATTAAAGTCCGTGATAAGTTATCACAATTGCTGAGTTACATTTTGAAATATTGATATTACATGAAAAGACATAGATTGCATATATTTCAAATAATTCTCACCATACAATTAATAGAAGATTTATAATTTAAGTGCTATTTATTTTGAAGCTCTTAAGCGAATATTTTAATTCTAAAAGCTCACAATATTATTGTTCTGTTTAGAATTTCAATAGAAATTATAAAATGTTAAAGTTTAAAATGAATGCATTTTACCTTTAGTGGTAAATTCGAGTGAGGATTCTTTTGATTTTAAATCTATGAGAATCAAAAAGAGAAATTTGAATTCAATTTATGATTAAAGTTTGCACAATTCTTTAGTTCTTTATTTTCGTTATGCAATCTGTTTAGATTCAGCTTTAATTTGAGTCAAAATTACATTTATTATCTTTTAAAATTTATAATTTACAATTAAATTTTGATTTGTTGCATATTAATTCGGTATGGGGGCAGGACTTTAATTTTAGGAGCTCAAATTTTCTGTCCGACAGAACAAAGAGATTTACGACGCAGTGAAAGAATTTGTTGCAGTTCTTTTAGAAAAATTTTCCCCAAATTTTTTGTGATAATCTTCAGGTTTTTTTATTTCTGGGTTGCCAGTAATATCTAGAATATAAAGCAGAGTTGCATAAACGTTATTTTCAAAAGAAAGACTTTTTCGGTCCCAATAGCAGTATCTTAGAAAAACATAAAAAGATCACTTTCAGAACTGCGGCATTGGAATTACTTGTGAAGTTTTATCTTTGTGCCTTTCAGATTTTGCCTATTTTCTATTTTTTTAGTACGTTATGTCGGGGAAAGGCCGTAGGGCCTATAACAAAGCCCCGACAAAGGAAGAACTGAAAAAATGGGGAAGTTTAAGTAGAGAGGGAGATATTACCACAACACTCTTTCTTATGAAGCTTATATGTTACCCTAACTCAAAACAACACCAATGAGACTCTCTTCACTTTTCCACGACTCCAGTATCAAAACTTTCATAGGAATCTCTTAGAAAAAAATTTGAGATCTACAATTTGTGCATGCATATCAATGGAAAGTGAAAAAAGCTCCATGTCCGCTTGAAATAATGATAAATCTTAGCAAATACCAGAGGTTGAACAGTTGGAGGGCAGCTAACAGCACATAAATGACATTTTGTATACAGATAAATCGAGTTTTAACTACACATACACTCATTAACTTTTTTAGATCTCCAAAATCCAGTACTATATTTTCTTAATTTCTTGAGCAGTTCAACACTACTGTTTTTACAAAACACTTTCTTAGAAAAAAACGGGTATTGTCCAAGTCATCTTTGACATGACCTCAAAATCAGTCTTTAGCTTCGATAGCGTCTCAAGCACAAATAACTATTTCCAAGAGGAATTTGATGAGTGAGCGATATTAGAGCAAAACTACAAAAAGACATGGTGGAAAATGAAACTGATCTAAAAATGGCTAAAAATATTATTAAAATAACCCTGAGACTATATCACAATAATAAACAAGGGAACAAAGCAATGGAGGCCAAAATGCCAACCATCATGAACGAAACAACGATTATTTTCTAGAGAATATCCGAGGTATTTATCAGCAATGATTAAACAAGGATGTCACACAATTCGCAAGTGTGCTTTGTTTAATAACAGACGCTGAAAAAATAAGTTTGAATTCTATTGCAAATCTCTATACCGTGTCTATTTACCAGTAGTCTGTAATGTGTCAAGCTTAAGCCTGGTTTCCGTATAACTTTCTAGTGCCGGCGACTCACCGGCGACTCACCGGCGTCTCACCGGTGACATTGAATTCTTTAATGGAAACACTTCATTTCTTCATTTCAACTGCCGGCGACCCACCGGCGACCCACTGCAGACATCGAAGAAAAGTTGAAACTTGTTCAACATTTTTTCCATTGCGGTGCCGGTGACTTCGAAAAATTTATATGGAAACATGACTGCGGTAGGTCGCCGGTGGGTCGCCGGCGGTTTCAGAAGTTTGATTGGCTTGAATACAACTAAGAATGACTTTCATTTCAGGTTTATTTTAAAATTCTGTACGGAGGAGAGCTCACCGCCGGTGGGTCACCGGTGAGTGACAAGTATATGGAAACATGCTTCAGTAGCAATGTCGCCGGTGGGTCGCCGGCACTAGAAAGTTATATGAAAACCAGGTATTAATTTGATATCTCTACTGAAATCGAAGGACCAATAAATTGTGTGAAAGGCTCAAAAATTACCTGAATATCTCTGCGGGCCTGATAATATGTAAATCATAAAAAAGAATGAACATCCATGTAGACACTTTCATGCAGTAAAGTTTTTCTTTTGTTTGTAAAAATTTATGGAGTCTAATATTTTTACTTTTTAGCAACTAAAATTTTTGTCAAATTAAAATGGTACCTCTAAGTGCCCCCCTTCGCTTATCTGGCACCATTTTTTGTGAATTTGGTGTCTTTTTTGGAAGAAATGAGCTCATTTAGCTAAAGTAGAAATATAGCTGAAACTATTGCTGCAATTAAAAGATCTTATGGAAAGCTGGCAGAGAGGAGTCAATATTGAAAGCGCCTCTATTTCACTATTGACAAAGCCATGAATGAGACTAAGGAAAGCTTTTAGTATATCTGCAAGCAAGGACATAAAAATAGAAAAAAGCTTTCTATACATACCGATCTGAGGGACGTTTATAAAGTTTCCATAGCTAGGTTTTTTATTCCTTATCTTGACATAGTCCGCTGTACAACCTTGGAAGGGTTCAACATCGAAGTCATGAAACGTAAGCTCCACGTATTTCGACTGAGTCGTGTTGATAAGCCAGATGAACGCGATGCTGTTGGGGTATGAGTTGGGGTAACCTGGGCTGGTGATATTGCCAGATTCGTCTGTCAGTCGAATTCCGCCTCTTTTGGTGGCTATAAACAAAGAAAGAGCAACGAGAGTTAGGGCATAGTCCGTGGCTTCTTTAAGAAGTTCTAGCTGGGGGGGGGGGGGCAAATGTATAAAAGGAATCGCATTTTTCTTTAAGGTACACTTGGGGCTGTGGAGCTAAACAAACTGGAAAGGGGATTCAAATTGCCGGTGGCAATCCCAGGTATTATGAAGCAGGAGTAAAGAAGAATAAGGTGGAGGGGCTTTGTCCCTGGAAAAATGGAAAGGTGGTTCAAATTGCCGGTGGCAAGCACCAGGCACAATGAAGCAGGAGTGAAGAAGAATAAGGTGGAGGGGCTTTGTCCATGGAAAATTTGTAGAATCACATCCTGTAGATTTAAGAGAGGAAACCATTTTGAATGTAGAACTGTTCCCCTTCTAGGTGGAAAAATTGGAGGTGACATCATTGATGCGCATAGGATCCTCAAAAGACCTTTTCATCCACTGATTAAAACATCAAAGAGAAGTAAGGGACCATACTGGAGGGTCAAAACACTGCAAAATAGTTTAATTAGAGGGGAAGTGTCAGAACTGTGTGGATAACGCCCCCCAGTTTTAGGCACGCAACTAGGGGGTTCTAGGGGTCTAGACTCCTGCCATTTTCAGCGAAAGAACGAAAGTGCCCTTTTTGCAGAGCCCTCCTTATATCAAGGCTTTTCCCGTCGATTGAAAAGGCGTGAATTCCAAACATTTTCTAGGGGTTTTGCCCCAGCCCCCATTTCTTTGTCCTTCCAGCGAAAAGACATTTCAACAACGCTCATTGGACTTCATAAATGCCCATACCAGTATACTTCCCACACTATTTCCTTCGTTTATGAATCTACAAAACAGTATGCAATGGCCATATCTTCCCTAAAAGTTTGTGTGCCATCTTTCGTGGATTGGATCCCCTGCCCTCGAAAATTCCCATCTGCGTGCCTGAGTCTATATGTCAAAAAGGCCCTAGCATAGTCTGCGCTTTAGTAGGCTAATAGAGGGTGTAAAAGAAGTGTATTTCTCTATAAGCTATATTGGAAAAACGCTAGAAATGGAACAAAAGGCTACAGCTGGCAATTCGCTGCAATGTGTGTAAAAAACATCCTGCAAGCTCAAATGGCACTGCTTTAAGAGAATACAAATTCAATGCAAAATAACCAGAACATTTCACCTTAAATAGAAATATAACTGTGAGCAAACAGCCTAAATTTCTTGCGACACGTAAAGTTTACGTAACAACGGAACCAAACTAGCAATCTGTTCTACCTGACATTCGCAGCGAAGTGACTTCACTTCAGAAAAGTGGTACAGCGAGTGCCGGCTCATTTCGTGCCGTGCGAACAGAATGGATATTTGCGGCAAAAAGCTAACCGAAGTGAAACGAATCCGGTACCGTGTGAACGGCTCATCAGTTATCCATCGACTCATCAGTGGTATATACAAGGTATTTATGGACTTGGAATTAGCAGGTGAAAATTACCAGTTAGCGGTAAACAACAATCTTGTTTACGAGTTGAGCTTATAGAAAGAGGGCCTGGATACGTCACGAGAACTCTTCACTCGTGCTGTAACCAATTCAACTGAATTTACCGCATTTGATTCATTCAAATGGGGACAAAAGCCGATAGGATGAACAGACTAATACTGAGATAAAAAGATTCTCACACACGTGCTCATATGCGAATCGATTTCACTCTACATTCATTCAGGCATTTTTACGACGAAAAAGCAGTCTGCCGAGACCATTTGCGGGCGCGTTAGGCTTTGGGGGAATGCCCATCTGACAAAGAATAAACGATTTTTATAAGAAACCACTTTACAAGCAACCCAGTACTAGACAGCCTAAAATTTAAGAAACTTTTAGAACTACAAGGAAAGAGCTAAGAACTTGAGACAAATAGCATATTGAAATCGCTACCTGGTTCAATGTAAAGCTGTATCAAAACAATGCGAACATGACATTGCTTTAGAATTTAACTCGTACCGACGAAATTTGTTTGTTATAGGACAAATAGTTCGCTACATTTACGTTCTGCGTACGCTTTCACAGTAACTTAGTTGGCTAAATTACGACTAAATAAAGAAACATTAAAGAAACTGCTAGAACTGAAATGTGGTCAAACAATAAGAAACTTTTAGTGCTACGTCCTGGGATGATTCTTATAAAAATATGTGTAGTGAGGATAGGTACATTTTCAGTGGTGGAAAATAAAAGAAGCCAGGGAAAAAGAATGTTATAGGGTGCCAGGGTGTGATATCTGTACTGACCTACTTTTCCTTGCTCTTGAAAGGCGAGTCAAAGACCCCACTTACAAGGGATCGGATTAAAAGCTAACCGGATAGTAATAAGTACGGGTAGGCTGTGCGTTCACAAAAGATCGGGTGTGTCTGTGTACTTTTGGACCCACTATCCGAATACTTTTCAGCTCTCTTTCAAAAGCAGAACTTTTGGATCCGAAACCTACGCATCTTGCGCAAACAGTGATAAGTATCTCGATCTTACCCACCTAACACCTACACGAAACCGGCTAGAGATTGGATCGAAACTCTCCGAATAGAGCTGATTCGATCGATCTGATTCCGTGTAAACGGGGTCCAAAACATCGAGCTACTATCGGATATCGTATACGCAAAAGTTTCTTTATAATTTTTGCCATTCCTCAGGCTAATTGCAAATTCAATTGAACAGGCTATTCATTGAGAGGAAATTGCTCTTCAAAAGTGATTGAGAGCACGAGCTAGATTAGCCAGCGCTAATAACCCAGGCATTATCATAGCAAATTACTTGATGCGGAAATGAGTGATCTTAATTAGTCGCTCAGGCTGGGTGTAAACATTCCTCTTCCTACTGGCGGGACCCCTGAGAAAGATAGCCTGGATTTAGGGCGTGGATGTAGGAGCTAATCATGCCACGAGTAAAACTATCTAATTACTCGGGGCAAGAGTATCCAGCATCCCGTACTACCCATGTGTCTGCGAAATGGAGATATTACTAAGAGCGATAAGCGAATAAGTTTATTAAACTTGCCCGCTTTAAAAACAAAGTAAGAAGCTGTGCAGGTGAGCAGTGCACAGGCAGAGTTTGCCAGTAATGTAATACTCAATTGAATACCAGTGGTGTAGCTATAGGGAAGTGAGGGAGGTGCTGCACCCTTCCAATATTTAGCTTGTCGGCACGTTCTCCAAATATCAATAGTGCTCGTCAAGTTGTGCTGCTGATAGAACTTGACAAAAGTCTTCTTTATCGGCAAATTGGGCTTCGAACGAAGTCTGCTTGTCAGCAAATTGGAGTTGTGCAACCCACTAGCAAAGTCCTTTAACTTCACCCCTGACCTTACTGTTGTAAAAGGGTTTGATGCATGCATGTATGCCGGTCATAATTAGTGTTTAAACATGCTAGTAGCAAGGCAACGGTAAATTACTAGCACGAAATATGAATCAATTATGTCTACTGCGACTTGAAATTAGAATGAATATATACGATATGGCACTCGAAAGCTCCTCTGCCGTCATAGAGCTTACTGAAAATGTAACGCGCACAAAAGCTGAAACGCAAGCAATTGTATGGCAAGCAAGCAATAGCACTATTGAATCAACAACTGTCATAAGGCAGGAAAATTATCGCTGTGAAAGGACAATTACGCGTACAGTATATGCAGTACTAGCATTGATGCCACCAAGGAGGTTACGTTTAAAACTATTGAGAAGAGAACTTTGGCTGGTAGGGAGTTAACAAAATGGCCATTAAAGGAATCCTCAGGTGGTGTTACCGTAAGGGGATCAGCAATTATCTCGCTGTTCTGCTGCTTTTAATGGAATCAACGGAGCAGATCCGACTTTGAACAGAAAAGAAAGCACGGTGTACTGCTTCCTTGTCGTTCTGTAAGTTATATTGCTCGTAGGACTTTAGTCTAATCACGATGAAGTGAGCTTCTGCCATAGCTGAGGCACACAATGCCGTATTGAATTCAAGAACTCTTGATATCATCTTTTCAATGGTAATAACGACTTCTATTGGTGCTGCTTCAACATATATCACATCACTTTTGTCCTGTCCTACATGATTGCATATGAGGCAAAGATTTGCCTTGTAGTATTAGTGGTGTCGTGAACTGCATAACATCTCCCGGCCATTCTACGTCATACTGCATGGTATTCTATCCAAATCTTCCTCAAATCATGTCATGTCTTGTCATGTCATGTTGTTTCATATCATGTCATGTCGTGTCATGTGACATGCAATGTCATGTCACGTCTTGTGATGTCGTTTCATATCATGTTGTTTCATATCATGTCATCTCGTGTCATGTGGCATGCGATGTCATGTCACGTCTTGTGATATCATGTTATGTCACATCATGTAATGTCATGTCAGATCATGTCTAGCATGTCGTATAATGTCAATTTTCTCATGTCCTGTCACATCATATCATATAATATAATGTCATAAGCCATGCCATGTCATCTAATGACATGTGGTGAACTGCATGCTACTTAGTGTCCTATCCAAATCTGCCGTATGTTATTAGCTCTTGTCATGTCATGCACTGTCATGTCAAGCACATCATGTCATATCAAGGACGTCATGTCATTTCAAGCACTTCGTGTCATGTCACGCTTGTCATATTTCATGTCTTTTCATATCATGTCATTAAATAGATGTGACACAAACCATGTCATGTCATCTCACGTAGAGTAATGACACTACAATACATAACATGCCATACGCATACTATACATGTCACACAATTTATGTCATGTCATTTCATGACAGGCCATGTGTTGACATGTCATAACATGTCACACATGCTACGTCATGTCCTGGCTTGTCAAACTATAGCATGGAATGAGAATGTACCCAGTACAATGTTCCATGCAATGCCACTGCTTGTAACAACATCTACATTAATATACCAAGTCATGCTTTCGAGGGAATTTCAACTTCCGCCCTGTTTTTCAGTGGCAAAGTCGGACAAAAAGATATGAAGGAACAAAGGGAAGTGTAAACTAAACCAGATTGAGCTGCATCGAAGGAGACTTACGGAACCCGAACTGTGAAGGATGCACAACTGTGCAGTTCACCCATATGTGGCTTTGTATACGCAAGGCTCAAACAACTAGTTGCTTCAACTATTTGGCGACAATTAGAGCAATTGGAGGCTTATACCAATGGAAATGTGTGCTCTGATATGTTTTTGTAAGGCATGACCCAAAAAGGCCATTAAAGCTAAATGGCTATAAAATATTTAGCAACAAACAAGCATCTATGACTCATTGAGGCTCTCCATTATTTCGCGTGTGAAAGTTGGTACAATGTGCGTAAGCAGGTACCTCTGCAAATGTTTTTCGTGAATAGAGGTGATTATTTTTTTGCGTCTTTTAGAACTGGTGGCTAGATTATTTTGCTGGATAATAGTTATAGTTATAGTGAAGTCGAGGAAATTCAATGATCTGTTTTTCAATGAAAAATTGATGAAGCTTGCCCAGCTGCCAACTTCAATGAACATCTATTCAATGATTGGCTTCAATTTTAGCTAATGCCAAAGTTTCGATCAAATGGGATGCAAGAGTCCTTGTGGATCATATTAGTAATTAATATAAACAGTGGTATGCCGAAGGATGTTTTTATGGGGTGTACTCCCCCTCATAAAATGGTCAACAAGGCATGATCGGTATGTTAACTTTTTAGGACAGGCTAAGAGATTGCAGACGGCTTCGGTAAAAAGTTAGGGTATGGTAAACCCCATCAGTGGCGGCGCCAGCTATTGCAAGCTGGGGGATTTTTGGTGCCACGCCCTAAAATTATGACGCAAATCGGTTGCCACACCCATTTTAAAATCTTGCTAGAAGTCCCTCAACCCAGCCCTTACATTTTCTCATCGAGTTTGGACGAATGAGAAAATTGATCTTGCCGAGAAGTGGGGGGAGGACAAGTCCCCAGTCCCTTCGTGGCACCGCCACTGCCCCCACATCCCGTAATTTGGCACGTACCTTCTCGTAGGAACTATAGAATCATTTTTCAAGCAAAAGTACGGCACACAGAAGAAAATGTGATATCAAAGGGAGCTTTGAAAGTTTTAATGACAAAAATCTATCTCCATATTGCAGCAATATTTTTTGAGCATGAATTTTGGGGAAATAACAAACTTTCGTCAGTCGACGGTGCTGCTTCATGCAAAATAACGTAGAAAGCGTACGCCAGAGTCCAGAACCATGAAGAGAGGGGGCAGAGGGAACATATGGCCCCAGGGCTTCAAGGCTTAGGAGCCTCACAACTTCCAATAAACTAAGATCAGTAGTGATTTTCTGAAGTTAGTTCCCAGACCCTCAAATTCTTCTCCTCATTTCACTCATAAAGGGGCCTCGTCTTCGTTTTGCCCTAAGGCTTCTGAGCTCACCTGCGGCCCTGCCTGAGTCTTCTGACGTCAATAATGGTTGTGGGTCGGCTATTAAATCAGTTGTAGGTCCAAATTAGCTCCTGTGATTAGTTACACTACAGCCTACTGTAAATTTCTTGATTATTATTATTATCTATAATTATTATATGCTAGCACAGTTCTAGCACCACCCTCGAAGAACACAGACAAGTAACGCTAGCATTTGTAGCAAGAGAGTGTTGCAGAATTAAAGTGTATTGTGCAAGATCAAATGATGAAACCTCTTATTGGTAATTGGTCGTAATACTAAGGCTGACTACATATTTCCAAAAGATATAAGAGTCAAGATCCATTTTAAAAACAGGTTCTACAATCGAGAGAGGTTCGAGGAAGTTCTCTTGACTGGCTAAGAATTAAGAATTTCACTTGCAAGCAAATGGCCTGAAACGCAGTAGAAATCAACTAGCGTTGTCGATCCGTCAAACAGCAGTTCTAAAATTGTACACTTGTGGAGAAAGTTCGGGTTCAAATCCTGTGCGCTCAGATCATAAGCCACTACTGACACCAGACGAAGAATCCGAGGAGATAGGTTATAGAACATTCTCCGAAATTTTTGAGTATGTAAACATGGAGTTCATTTTGTGCCAACGAAATCGGAGAGACACTACAGGTAAAGTAGTATATATGGGGCAAAACTGGTTGATACTTTGGTTCTATAGTCCACATTCAGAGAATTTGCAAAGCTACAAAGCTATGTTCCAATGCTACAACAACGTCGAAACACACCAGCTGACATTCATATACGATTCATTTTTGTGAATCTCCTAAATCTCTTGAGAAAATACTACATGAAGAATTCAATGACTGCAAACCAAAATCGAAACAAAGTAATCCAGTTAGATGATTAAATGGAGCCACAAATTCGGAAGAAAAGTCAGCACGAGAGATGTATGTAACATATGCATTATTTGACATTTTATACAAGATCGGATTAGGAATGAATATAGAAGAGGAACAGTGAAAGTAGCTGAAATCTCTAAGAAGATCCAGGAGTAAAGATTGAGGTGGTATGGACACTTGAGAAGAAGAGTGGGGGAAGATCATGTGGGAAGGGAAGTCATGGAAATGGAAGTGCAGGGAAATAGAAGAAGAGGCAGGCCCAAGCGAAGGTGGATTGACAGCATAAACGGCGATTTAAGGGAGAAGAATTTAAACCCAGAGACAGCTAATGGCTGAAATGCGTGGAGAAGGCTCATTCACAACGGTGACCCCGAATAGGGAAAAGCTGGGAAGAAGAAGATGATGATGATGCTCGTGGAAAGAGAGATGCAGGAAAGAATGAAGAATGAGTATGGGTAGAGAAGGCGGGGAAACTGAAGAAGAGAGAGGGAGATACCAACTCAGTCATCCCTTTAACCAAATAACTGGAGGTCCACTACCCTACAGGGTAAGCCTGATGCCCATCGGCTGTGTCTGTGACTCTCCATTCCGGAAAAGACGCCCCTCTGACTAGTTTTTATTTTGAAAAATGTACACCATGACATTCTTATTGCGACCCCCCTCGCTTATTAATTTTTATTCTAGATGGCATCGTCCGACCTATACCTAGAATTTGTGTTGCTAGATGAGCGCATAAAAAGAGAGAAATCGCCGTCTAAAGCAGTGACAACGTAGCTGAAAGTCATACCAATGCTGGTGGGGTTAGGAAAGGATGATGGAAAACATTTTAGTATGGTGGCAAGTATGTAAGGAGCTATCTTTCTAGAGCATTTTACTATCCCCCCCCCCGGCTATTTAGATGTAGACTTTTTTCCAACCCCACTACTCTTAGCAACCCCGCCTCTATTTCGGATTTGAGAGTTCTAACCATTATCGTGCCTGCTTTCTCTGATCACATCTATCGGCTAAAATCAAAGTCAATAATCGCGAGTTAAATGATATATGCTATGATTACTCTCAGGTGTCTAATATGAGGGGCAGATATGTGCCGAGACACTTTCCATGGGGGAGGGAGGGGTATTTTGACCATTTGAACAACTGCTGCTACAAAAAGGTCACGGAAAACGCTTTGGCCAACCGTTGGTCAAAAAGTCGTCCATGTTGCAAGAGGCTCTTGCAACATGGACGACTTTTTGACCAACTTTCTTGTCATATCAAACATGTTGGGGGGCGCGAACCCCCTACGCTTCCCAAAAAGTTCATCACTGATGAGGGGGACTAACAGCTTGGGGGCTGGACACCGTTTTGACACTTAAGTGACAGGGATCTCTTAAAAAAACCTCTGATGGGGTCTCTTCAGGAACTTAAATGCTTGGGACACCCTACCCTAACTTCTATCGGTTACGCCACTGTGTTTTGAAGTGTAAAAACTGGGGTTACTTCTAAAAATTGTAGCAAGGGGGCCCTAGGTGTGGCCCTGTTGCAGACACACCCACATTTTTGAAGATGGAAACATGATAATTCAGTCTAATTGTAATACAATATGGCCAACATCTACAAAGATCTCAATGATCTCAATAGCCATATAGTAATGAGAAAATTCATCATAGCAATACCATACAAACCATTGGAAGGAAGGCCAATGCGTTTTGAAAAGCAAGATTGATACAAAAATTTGGGGGGCTGAGCCCCCTAAAATGAGCAATAATTTTAACAGGTTCCGCCCCCTTGAGCCCCTCTAAAATCACGCCTGTGTAAAGATGTACACATTACATTATATAATGCGCTTGCTGTACTAGCAAATGTTGGACAAGACGAAAAGTCAATAAGCGGGGGTGTCCTAATAAGCTCCAGCGGGGTTGGAAAAAATTTATAAGTACCCCCTCTATTGGGTATGCAAGAGTAATGACAGGGTCGTAGAGCCCCCATGGTCCCTCTCTTCTAAAGCTATGAGTAACGGGAGCCATCTAAAGTGATCAAATTGGTTACAGTGCTGGCTGAAAGTGATGAATTTTTGCGTTCCAAAATCTAGCACAAAGCAAAGAATGTAAAAAATTAGAAATTGCACTTGAGAACTAAGAGTTCCTGCAAAGGATCTTCGTCAACTGGAGACATTGTTTCAATATAATAAAAATCCATCTTCATATTCTAAGCCCAAAGATACATAAGGAAATATTAATCACCATCTTTCCTTTCAAATACGTTTGAGCCACTCTGATCTAGAATTTTTGAATGACCCTAAGAAGAAAGCCTTCGTCTCCTTTGATAAACCTATAAATCATCTTTTCTTCTGTCGCTGGCAGAAATGTCATTGGAAACACAAACCAAGGCGCTTTATTTATCGTGCAAAGGAATACTCAAATCTCTAAAGCCATGAAATATTTAGCAGAACAGCGCTGTGAATAAAAGTGTATGCCCCGAGCTCTAATGATATTGTTGTACAGTAAAATATTTGGCTTCCTCTAGAACAGACTCGTCATCATTCCGAGCTAATGCTCTATAAAATCTTCAGTCACGGACAATCAAGTCTTTGGGCAGCAAAGGAATGAAAACAGTCCGTTTAAACTGGTAGAAAAATACGAAATCATTTCTAGGGAGTGGACAGTTTATTTATGTTGTGGTGTTCATAAGGTAGGATAATTTATCTTGTCTCTAAAAACATCTCCATTCAATTAAACACGAAAAGGCTTGAAATAGTAGCTATGTTTAGTATCAACACGAGGTTGTGAGGCAGTCGGACTTCAAAAAACACCATATCAATAATTATACGGGACAAAAAATAGGCAGTTGGGACAGAATGAAAGGCATGCTATACATTATAGGCATGATAGACATGATCGCCTAACATGATTATCAGTAGCAATACAGCCTCTGCTTTTGGTAAAAACAGCAAAAATTGGGCCGTTGAGAGATATTGTAAGGTTTGCAAATAGTTTTGTACTTTTTGCAAAAGCTGTGGCTCCTTTATCCAACTGCAAATACAACGTTTAAATCATGATTGTTTATTAACCTATCCCTTAGTGCTTTTGGAATTTTCGGCAAATCATGCGAGCCTTTTATAGACATGTGCAAGGAACTGGAGTTTGATAAGCAACACGCAGATTTCATAGTGCGAGAGCTATCTACAATCATTATCCGAGCAACCTATTATATATTCTGTACGTGTAACAAGCCCTGGACTAACCCTGACCTTCCAATATACTAACCGCTTGAAGAGAACTTTTGTACTAAAAGTTACATATACTGTTTTTTTCTTATAGTGTAAATTTTTTCTCCATACCAAGTCTTTCAAATGCAAGTTACCTAATTATAGGGAGAGTTGTATTTATATTCTTAAATATTATATCACTATCAGAAGTTTAGTTAGTTTTTTAAAGTTTTTCTAGCAGACTAGCCAATTGTGCACTGACAATTATTAGAGAGGTGTATAATTTCATTTGTAATATTGATTGAATTGCATGAGTTTGAAAAAATTATGCTAAGCATCTTAAGGCGGCTTTCTTTTCTTATCGTCTTTCTTTTTATTATATATATATATATATATATATATATATATATATATATATATATATATATATATATATATATATATA
>OLMO02000003.1:2566767-2581120 GCA_900291935.2 Cassiopea xamachana | reverse complement strand
TATATATATATATATATATATATATATATATATATATATATATATGTATATATATATATATATATATATATATGTATATATATAATTTTTTCTTTATTCAATTGTTAATAACTTTTGTATTTCGGTGTTTTTTATTCATTATATGTTTTAATTTAGTTTTTAAGTGCCAAACTGATTGTACAGTAAATGGAGGGCCCCTTGGAAACCAGCACTATGCTGAAGGGCCACCCTCCGTAAACTATATGAAAATGAAAAATAAAATTAAAAATTAAGTTTTTGTGATAGGGAACGAGACCAAACTATGCTCCAAAGATTTTAGGGTACAGTCAGCTCTTAGATTACAGACTGAGCTGACCTCAACATGTGCGATGTCTCAAATAAGACAATCATCTGGGTCTTTTCAATACCGATTTTTCCAGGAATCTCTCATACATGAACAGTTATCCGTTCCCAATAAGGCCTAGGGATCCTACAAAGATAGGAACAGTAGTCATTTTTATGTCCCACTCGGTCTCAAGGTACTAGGACTTTTATAGCTTTTCTGTTTCTTTGCCTCCTACATTACGCTCAGATGGAACAGACAGGTCAATGAAAATGCGTTTGTGTTATTTTTCGTTTTCGACCACAACACCAATGCTTGAGCAGGGTATAAATACAAAAAAGAAGTGGAATCGAGGATAGATTTTTGTTAGCCCTATGCAAATGAGAGTTGTTCCTGTTAACACAGCTGTTCATGAGAGTTGTTCCTGTTTGAGATCCTCCCCAGCTATAATTCAAACCACACTTGGATTTTAGGCCAAAGAGAATCCTATTCGCTGTTAGAATTGAGATTGATTTTTGCATGCCAAGACCACCAAGGAATGATAAACAAGCTAGTGTAAAATACTTTGCAAAAACAGTCACATGGAAAAAAGACTTTCTTTTTTCCACTGGCATGTTTTGATTCTATGATATTTCTTAGCAAAAGTCTCTAATTAATAGTTTGGAAGTTTAAAGAGTAATAGAGCATCTGCTATGTTATGATGCGTGTTCAAAGTAGGGATATGACACAATGATTGCATCTGCTGCAACACAGAGAACTAAATTATCCTCAAAAACTATTTCAAGGGGGCTTGATGCCTAATTCACAACCTCTGCCGAACAACACAACTAAACTTCCATATCTCAAATAAGTCTAAGAAATCTGGAGATTACTGTCTGAGACAAACGCGGGCCAAACGAGAATTAAGCTTAAAGCGCTGAACTTACGTCTTCACTCTCGTGAGTACAATATCATGCATTTTCAGGTGACTTGCAACGGACCGGCATCAACACTGCACGTTATTAAAACGCTCAGAATATGCAAAGAGATATTCTAAATTATTGAAGACTGAGCAAAACAAGGCACCATTGACAGATTTGATTTCATACACTGAGGCAGTATTGTCGTAAAGATATTATGCTCGAGAATGCACAAAGCAACTACCAAGGAAACGCTAGTCTTATAATACGCTTCACATTCCTTCGCTAAAGCTGGAAAAGCAGAGGGACCCATTTAACAATGCATAATTTACTCAGTTGCGTTGACACTCTTCGGAAATTTGGGGAATTTTCAGTGTCTCAAAAGGAAGCTGATAGTTTCAATGGTGAATTCGCGATGGACTGCGGAGAATAAACAGCATTCCACTTGAAGAGCGAATAACTACTAAACGTGAAAGGCAAGTGCGTATTTCGATTAAAATTCTAACAAGGCGCTGCTAATTTGTACATACCACGCTAAACGCAAGCTATATACGTATCTCATGCATCGTTACATCTCTGGCACGCATTACGCCTACTCATGACGAAAATGCGTACCAATTTGCAAGACAAATTAAGATGGGTTCTGTATGGAAAAAAGATCGACAAGGAAAGACAGAAAAACTCACCCGAGGTGACCAGAATATAGGCCAATATAATCTGATGTACGATTAGGCCGTTGTATTTGATGATGGTCTCCATACTTATGAAAAATCATCACATCATTAGAGTTGAATTCCAACGCTGACTAACGCAAGTTTGTTTTCCGACTAACACGCACGGTTGTATCTTCGGCATGAACGAATAAATCTCTCTGGGTCATCCCCTCTTGTCGCATTGTTAACGAACTCTAAATGGACAAAAGCGTCAGACAAATAAACGGTGAATGGAATGAATGCGAGAAAGGTAATGCGCTCGCCACGCTTCGCACAATACGAGATAAATCGCCCGCGTGGACTACGCACAAAGGCAGCTGTATAGATAGTCAGAGGACAATGGCGAAGGAACGTTAACTCCAAATAAAACGAGAACAACACATTCAAGGCTCTTTAACTCTCTTTCAAAAGAGAATGCAAGCTTCTGTCACATTGAAATGGTCTACAACCTATTATTTGAGAGATTACTCATCTGATGTCCACACGTGCACATGAAAAAATGTCGAATTTAAATTAGGGTTTTGTGACACCTGCCCTTATCACATCTACTAGCAAACAAAACATTGTAATTAGTTTAATACTTCAAGTACGTTATATAAATTAACTGAAATTAACTTAAATCTAAAAGTTAGATGATTTACAGGTATTCTTTCGTTGTTATGATGACATAGCTATAGAAGCAAGTAAATGAAAAACTGAAGGTTAATATCGACCATAGCACAAACAGCTGGCTGTTCTCTGTTTAAAATCTTTTTTTCTATAAGAATTTTTAGCTTTTTGCCGAGCCTCAATATTCTAAATTTTCTCCGATTTTAGGCCTAGAATTATTCTTAAATACCAGAAGTATAACTTCACCGAAAACTTTAACAAATACATTCCAATCTCTGTTGATGTTTTACTACATAAAAAACTAAGCAAGAATTTATCTTTTGTATCGACAATGCAAAAGTCCATCTGAAGGAAGTATTATAGTAAGGATACAAACAGTTCTTATGTCTTCATAAAGCTTGAGCCTTGCTTTTTCTTAAATTATTCCTGAATTTTAGCGATTTTGAGCCTCAATATATTAGTGCTTAGTTTTACTATGTAGTAAAACATCAACAAAGATTGGAATGTATTTGATAAAGTTTTAGGCGAAGTTACAGCTATGGTGTTATAAACATTATAACATTATTATAAACATTATATCATTATTGTAAACATTATAACATTATTGTAAACATTATAACATTATTATAAACATTATAACAACATTATAAACATTATGCTAGTGAAAAAGCATTTTAACCTATTTAAAGTTTCATTTGATCTTTTTCTTTATATTAGATTTTTAAGTATTGGTCGTTATATGCAACTTAGGCCTTACTTGGATCCTAGAAAATTTTATTTGCTTTTTAACTGAAAGTCGTGTGACCTGTATAAATATTTGAAAATGAAATGAATCTGCCTGCCAACTGTCAACGAAAACTAACTATAGCTAAATTTGCTAAACGTTGTTTGGCTGTCACCATACAATGGACCCACTTTAGATCAACAACAAACAACAGGTTCATGTGAATTAGGGAGGCCATCAGCTAATTGAAACATATCTACCAACTAATAGGTTCAGCTATTTATCCACCCGTTCAATCGTAAGCCACTGGCAATTGAACAGCTCAAAAAAGAACATATTTGCTTTTAAGCCTCCCTCCGCTAAATCGCATCAACGGCATACACAAAAGGTTTTCGATCAAGAAGGCTCGTCATAGCATTATGCAGAGGCTGTATATGAAGAGGCGATGGTATATTTTCATTTCCTCTGACTTTTCTGATGATTTTATAATGCTACAGTTTGAGCCCATCATGAATTGCCGTAAGCTAAATGAGTTCATATATATATATATATATATATATATATATATATATATCTATATATATATATTTATATATAGATATATGTATATATGTATGTAAATATATATATGTACATATACATATATATATGTTTATATTTATTTATACATATATATCCACATATACACATACAAATATATATATATATATATATATAATTTATTTTTTTTGGCTTTAACGCCTAAGGACACTTAAAATGCTTAATAGAGCTCAACAACAGCTTATAGAGTTCAAATTAAATTCTAACTATTTACGCAGTTCGCATTCGCTTCAACAGTAAAGCGAACCGTTTAAGGAGTTGAACTATACTCAGGATAACTGGGACCCTAGATAACTGGGACTCCAGCTAAGTGTGAATACTTTCCTTTCCCCTTGACAGCTCCTATACATCTTCAAAATTTTCCTCCGTTTAACCGGTACTTCTTGTAAGTGAGACTCCAACTAGGTGAGATCAATTTTTAGGGTCCCAACAGCAACATTGCTCCACTTATCTGGGACAGAGGCCACAATTTTGTATAACTGTTTCTTTTCAAGCATGCATTGATTTGTTGGCACATGATTGCTGCACGAAAGTGAATTGTATCATACAAAAATTAATTGCCCCCAGTGATATGTCACACCCCCAATATTAGAGAGTTTACGCAACAAGACGCGCCTGCTGACGAAGAGCCAAAGAAGTCTAGAAACGAGCGCGGTCACGCCATCCTTTCGCAAGCATTGGCGCGAATCTGAATATCGCGCTAGTTTCTAGACTCCTTTGGCTCGTCATGAGCAGACGCGTCGTGTTGCGTAAACTCTCTATTTTCAAAAACGCAAGACAGTTGGTCAAAAGTCAGTCATGGTGCGAGAGAAATGGTCACAGTATCTTCCATGATCTTTTTCTTTTTGGTAAGATTAGTTGGTCAAATCGTCAAAACGCCCTCCCCACCCACCACCCCAATGAATAGTGTCTTGACACATCTCTGTGGACTACAATAGTATTTTATCCAAACGTCCCAGTTATCGAGAGTTCGACTTCACTTGGACTGCTGCAAATTGGGACTTATTTGGAATTCCCAATACGAGTGCCAGTTATTGGCAGTCTTCTACATAAAACAAAATATCTGCCTTCAGCTTGGATGTTACTTGATATTTCATCAAATACAGCCTTTGATTTTTCTTTCATGTTTCTCAACCACGTAAGACTTCCAAGAACAATAGCAATCCAGGTAAGGCAACTGCAATGCAAGAAAAATAATGTTCAGGTTTTGTGAGGCATGAAATGGATGTTGATTCTGTTTTATTTCTAGTTGATCAAAAATTTTCTAGTAAAAACAATTTCTTCAAGCTATTTTTTGAAGCTCCGCTTGCCTGTGTTTCATAATATCTCTTGATTTCTGCCTAACTTCAGCCTCATCTTTCTTATAGACATGTTTTCCATAAAAGACGTATAATATATTTGTGTAGAAAAGAACTTAAAATTCAACAGTTAAGAAGCTAAACTTCAAGAGGCTAAGAAAGGCCAGAAAGCAATGAGAGTAATGAAGTACCTTGTAAGCAACATATTTATAACAATAGAAATTACATGATATTTTGGCTATGATCGTAAGATGAAATAATTTATTTGCAATGCAAAACGAATTCAATCATAACACATCAAAAGCCCAGTTGCGCGTTCAAGATCATGAAAATGAGAGCAATACAAAAACGAATAATATATGGATGAAGCTCCGCAGGTGCTGAGCGAAGATAAATTACCAAACATGCCGGTTCTGTATGGAAATGTGTAGAAACTCGTCACTTTGATTGTAAATTAGAACTGAAGAGCTGCGTATATTTCGTGGGACTCCTTCAAAATGAATGCAAGACTACCATAACTGATGTTTTTAAGAAGAAAAGTCCGTAACGCCTATTGAGAAGGCCTATTAAAAGCTAAAGGTTGGTCTCCATTAGAGCGCTTTCATTCGCGCGAGCTGCGCCTGGATGTGGACAGACGTTCAACGCCCATAGCTCTCAGGTATAACAGCGCGCGATCGTCTCTCATCTCATTATTTTCTCGCTGCGTATGCCTGAAAGTTGAGCGCTGTACCCTCACGACCAAAGGCGCTGCAACGAATCTAAATTTACCGACGAGATCACCGAAGGTTGGGGGTACTACACTTCCCACACCGCCCGCTAGCTACGTCCCCTGGGATAGACATGCTGGTGGTGTGCTTCCAAGAGCATGAGAGGCAGTAGGAGAGGCTGCCATTTTAAATGTTCTATACAGGGGTGGATGAACTTTTGGAGTGTGTCAACAATTTTGCCTTGTTCTATTGGGTGTCCCAATTTTTTTGGTAATTCATGATGGGGTATCAAAAATTTTTCAATAATTGGGGCAGGTAAGTTTTCCAATTGTCTCAAAAATTCTTCCGCCTGGTCCCCAGTATTTAGAATGACAACTCCCTAATCCATAGAATCAGTAAATCAGGTAGTCAGGCTGCCAAATGAGTAATTCACTCACATATTCACTCACTCACGCACTCAATCACTCACTAAAACACTCGCTCAATAACTCATTCACACACTCAATCATGCATTCACTCAGTCAGTCAATCACTCACTCACTAGCTCACTCACTAGCTCACTCATTCACTCACTCATTCATTCACTCCTTCATTCACTCCTTCATTCAATCACTCACTCACTCACTCACTCACTCACTCACTCACTCACTCACTCACTCACTCACAAGAAAGGTGCACTAAACACTCAGCATACAAAGAAAATTCATAACGGACTTCATTCATGATCATAACTAGACAAGGTTAGTTTACAGAGACGTCTCGAAAACCAGGATCGCTTGATTGCATATGATAGGATTTAACTACAGCTGTTATTTTTCGCCAAAAATACACACGAGAGCTATTTACTTACGCCACCATCTAGCAACAGAGTCCCCTTGATTACTCCATAGGCCTATAGGGCTGGCACGCGAATCTCACCTTCTTCATATGGTGACACAGTCAACTTTCAACAAAAGAACTCGATCTAGAGAAAAGAATAAGCGTCACTTGCAAAAATGAAATGTAGAAAGCCAATAAGGCTCTAGAACGCAAGACAGACCATTGTGTCTTGTTATCGTGATTGGTCCTTTCGCCTGTTTTGCCCACCAAAACCACGGTTTGTGGTGGGCAAAACAAACGTATTGACCAATCATGATAACGATGGCGTAATGGCTTGTCACGTGCTCTAGAGTCTTATTCGCTTCTCTTGTGCAGTTGAGTACCTTCAAGTGCCAAATAAACTAAAGGTCCCAGCAAATAGGGGATCGGAAAAAATTCCAAAATTTAATCAACGGGGGTGTAAAAATAAATGGAGGGGGCGTCGGAAGTTGAGAAATGGCTTAAAATGATAAATGATAATAAAGCGACGGGAAGAAGCAAGCCAGGTTGCCATAATGCGTAAATCTAAAATACATACAGAAGCACGCTATTTTTGCCTTGAAAAATGTGCGCGAATAGTACTAATAAAGAAAGGAAATAAAATGAGGAGTTTGTAAAAACCGTTATTTTCTTGAAAGTGAATAAACGTGGATCCCAATAAGGCCCGGGGGGTCGGAAAAAATCGAAAAATTAATCAGCGGGGGGACGTCTATAAAGCATCTGAGAGTAACGCTTTGGAGAAGAATTAGGCAAGAATGTTCAATCGTTTCTAACGAATTTTCACCATTCCATGCTTACAAAATTAAAAAGTGTAGATATTTTCTGGCTTCCATTTGGTCATAAGCAACAGGGATGCACCCAAACAGCTTCCTAGAAAAGTATAAACCAAGGTCTAGTTTCTCATCCCACAATACAAGAAATAGCCAAAATCTCCAAATCCCTAAACATAGGACTGAACGCTATAAAAAAAGCTTTCATTACTCAGCTCTTAAGGAGTGGAATAATACGCCTAGAGACATACGTGAGTTGCCAACAATAAATACTTTCAAAAGGCAACTGAAAGTTTATATGAAGAGCAAGACAACTAAACACAACCCCCTGGAAGAACAGCTCCACGCTAAATAGGTTTTGTTTTTATTATCCAATTTCATAGCTACTTTTCGTTATAGATAACTTAGTTCGTAGATTGTTCTTTTTTCTGTAATTATGCTGAAGGGTTTTGTGTATAAAATATAAAATATGAATATGAAATATGAATACCAAGTCATGGGCGATGCGACGGCGGTACGATGGTGATGCTATAGTGACGCATGGGGAACATTATGAAAAATCGAGTTCATTTCATTTCACATTTCATTGAAAGTTCATTAGTCGAATCTAGTAAGACTGATTTCAGGAGCTCGTGACAAAAACTTGTAGTTAGTATAAAGTAAAATATAATATTTTTATTTCCTAATGGTTTTTTTAATAGTGAAAGGAGAGTGTGCGTTTTTAGATGCAGGTTTCAACTGCAACTAGCCTCAACTCTTCAATACTTCAACAACATGCAATGAGCAAGTAATATACTTCAACGACACACAATCAGAATTGAGAGAGCACCTCCTTTAAGCAATTCCCTCCATACAAATTTATCATGTTCTTTGTTTTGTATTTAAATATTGTATTAATTTTAAGTGGTAATGTATCAATTTTGTATGTAATATTGTGTTGTAAGTATGTATTATTTGCTTATATTTTAGGTATGTATTGTATGGTAGTATTAGTTAGTATTATATATTAGTTGTAGTATTAGTTGTAGTATAAATTGGTACTAGTTTTTTAATTGTAAATTGTTTGCTAATTTGAATAAATTATATGTAGAGGAAATTAAAATTTGAAAACTGAACTGAACTGAATCAAGAGTTAATACTTTTCAACAGCACACATCCAGCAAGAAATACACTTCAACAACACGCAATGAATAAGCAATACACTTCAACGACTCACAATCAACAGTCAATACTTTTCAACAGTACACATCCAGCAAGAAATACACTTCAACAACATGCAATGAGCAAGTAATACACTTCAACGACACACAATCAACAGTCAATACTTTTCAACAGCACACATCCAGCAAGAAACACACTTCAACAACACGCAATGAATAAGCAATACACTTCAACGACTCACAATCAACAGTCAATACTTTTCAACAGTACACATCCAGCAAGAAATACACTTCAACAACATGCAATGAGAAAGTAATACACTTCAACAACACACAATCAACAGTCAATACGTTTCAACAGCAAGAAGTACACATCAACAAAACGCAATGAATAACCAATACACTTCAATAACAATCAACATTCAATACTTTTCAACAACACATATTCAACATTGACTACCATTAAAAGCTACCTTTTGGAGCAATTACCTGTAACAAGAAATGAGACAAAGCAGGTAATTCTGTGAGTCTCATTGATCGCACATTTTTGGCGATACGTAGCGCAAGTAGCCTGACCAGTTTGTAACAAAATGGAAAATTACCTCACTCCACTGATAAATGCTTGTCAAATGACCCCTAGATGGCTAAAATAGTCACACCCATAGGGGGTGCACATTGAGCATTGGTTGGGTGGGGGTGTAGAGATAAACATGAACGGTTTTCTGTTAGTCTGAACTTCACACTATACTCTGCAAGATAACTTGTACAAATCTTCATGGATTGAATTGATTATCTTCAGGGAGTGTCCCATCCTCACACCCCCTATTGTGCACCACCGGTAGCTCATGTATGCTCGCAAGCAGTCCCTAGCTTTCTCTTATATTGTTGGTTTTAATTAGGTCTTTGCTATTGAACTAATTCTAATACTTTCACCGTCTGTTGTTGACGAATTTTAACATTGGAATCACCTAATTAGTATTTCTCAATGCAGCAAGCATCTGGCAGAACAGACTGAATTTGATTTGGAATCATCTGAAGGCCTGATATTTCATGACGAACATCTTCCTTTTCATAGGACTGTTCTGGCGCAAGCAAGAGCTACTGGTTACTGAGGAGGGACTTAGGGTGAGGAACTGTGATGGGGATGCAACAGAAGTTATCACCTCCAGAAAAGCAAAAAAAGATTCATGGTGTCACTATTGATGCTTAGAATCTACTTCGTATATTGGGCAGACAGCTTAAGGAGAGAGAAAAAGCAATGTTTGTAAACGTAGAACTCGAATTCATCTTACACCAATCACGACATACATGAGGTGCTTAAATTCGCTGACACAGAAATGCTTACTGTGAACGTCGAACGGTTGCTTAGCAGATTTCACTTGATATAATATAGATATAGGATCAGACGAGACTGCTTACGTGCAATACAAGAAGTAAACAATGGATGAGAAGTATTTGCATTCAGCACTTGAATTCAGAAAACTGGTCAGCTTCAACGAGAAATTGTAACTGCCTAAAACTACGGATGCATTGAGAATCAATGGCCGAGCATAAAGGAGCGTCTTGTGTCAGAGGATTTTGTGACTGCAGCTGTCCAATCGATTCACATCTACGTGTTCAATATTTAAGTATTTGAAATAAGTAAGTGTCACTATCAAGCATTTGCAAAGCCACCATATTCACTGGCTAAGCTTTGACGTAGATTTTCAAGGAAAACAAGAATACAAAAGAGCTTTTGTTTTGCACTTCAAAGCATCCAGAGAGAAAGAGCTCTATCATTCTTTCATTTTCAGAACTTTCGCAAGCTGACCTTGTACAAAAATTGCGCATCGAAGTGTTATCCACACGTCAAAAACATTTACAGAAGACATAGCTAAACAAACAATTCAATGCCATAGCAGCTGCTTTATTTAAGAGGTCCCGGAAAGACTTGTATCTGGCAACAAAGTCATCTACAGAAATGACAAAGTCATCTACGTAAAGGAGTGAAGGTTCACGTCACTAATACACAAATCTTCAAAGCAAATATCACTATGGCAATCTGGAAAAGTTTGTGAAGATACGAAAGACGCCAAAATTATTCAGTTAGAAACAACGATAATAAGCGAGGAACAGTTCCGTTGAATGCCTGATTAATTCTTATATTATCGTTCCAATATTTACAAACTGTTAGCAAAGAGTGGAAATTGCCAAACAGAAAGCTTCACTTTCACCAACGATATCCAAACAGACTTCAAATCTTTGCTTTAAGAAGTAATTGCTGGTAATTGCAAGTGATTGGTCAACCCTGCACAAAGCATTGAATCTGGCCTTTAACGCATACACGCAAGGCCCTTCAATATACTAATATAATACACGTTATAGTTACGGATGTTTACATGTGGTCATTCACGTTTGCAATATGAGTCTTTGCAGTAATATTCTGCTGGGCTAATCTGGCAATTGGAAAATAATTAAGTGCAAGACAAAAAACAAAATGTTTCATGTAAATCTCGTCACAATACCTGCGACAGGAACAGTCATCTGGAAATAATTCGAGAATAAACAGACAAAACTATTGCATAACGGAAAATTCAACTAGAATCAGGCAAGCAGCTACAAGTGATTTGCTAAAACAAACGGCAATTTATACACTTATTCCTTCAAAGAAACAGCCGCATCTTATTATTGGTGTACCAAGACTTCGACGCCATAATTGTTGAAGTTATTTTAATTCAAGACGTCGACTTGGGGCGCAAAGCGGAAAGAAGACAATCATGTTTAGGTGAGAGTTTGAATTTCTTTGCTATATATGAGGTGATTCAGAATCTTACCAGTTGCAAATGGCTCGAAGTTTGCACGCACCGGTAGATTCAAATTAGAGTATATTTTGCATACTGAGAGAATACGGAAATTTGAAAGAATCCTAAATCTCGGATCTCAACTGCCTTCTGTGGTCCCCGATATTGGGAAAGATTACACTCAAAGCTGCTGTCAGTATTTTTAACTGTTTGATCTTGTGCTTCTTTTCACAGGCCAGCAATGTCGGACAGCATTCTCCTTGGGGAAGACTCCGTCGCAAAGCAAAACATCACAGCAAGCGAGTATCAGGTCCAATTGACATTCTCTATAATTACAATAATCATAAACTCAATGGCTTCTCTGCCAACTATCATCCTTAATAGTATGCTTCTTCATATTCACATCAAAAATCGCAAATCTCCGTCCAAGATAATCATATGCAACATGACAGTGACGGATATATTGACAGGCCTCCTCGTCCAACCGGCGTACGCCGCTCATATCATAATGGATCTTCAAGGGACGCTCGTGTACAGCAATTTTCTCTTCTTCAGCTTCACAGCCTATTTCGTTTGCGGAATGTCATTAATAACAGCATGGGGAATGAGTATTGACAGACTTTTGGCTACAGTTAGGCCATTTAGTTACAAATTCTATGGCAAGTCCAGGACATACATCGTCGTCGTCATCTTTATTTGGTTTCAAGCGCTCGTCTTCGTGTCCCTATACACAGCAGGCGTCATAGGCCGAGTGATGGCACAGACGGTATTTATTCTAACGGTCAGCTTCGCCATGGTCTCGTTCATAGTCTCATATGCGATTATCATTAAATTTATGCGAAAAAGAGAGCGACGTGTTACTCGTACCACTCCGAGCGGGAATATTTCAAAGAGAAAGCAGTCAAATGCACAACCGAACAAAATTACGAAAACTTTCGCATTGATGATCATTGCTTTATGTGTCATGTACCTGCCGATGTTTGTCGTAAAAGTACTGCTATGGAGAGCCAAGTCTCAGAATATCGTTGCCCTTAACATCGCCAATCGCCTTGCAAATACAATCACATTCCTTAATAGTCTCTTCAATCCGATTTTATACTGCTACACCAACAACAACACAATGCAACAATTAAAGGAATTATTTCTTTCATGTTGTGGACACTTTGGCAGGAGTAGCATCCAGCAAGTAAGAACAGAGCGTATCCGCCGAAATAATCTTGCAAATGAAGTAACGTCAGGTATGTGAAGTGACCACACTAGTGATATGGTTTTCAGATGTAGTAATACACGCTTTTTAATAAGGAACCTACAATACTTGCCAAAAGTCCCTGGGACACTTTCAAAAAATTATGAAAAACTATAGCCTTCTTAGAATTTCAATCACCACGACTTCTACGCACCCCCCTTCCCCCTAAAACAATGTTGGTCTGTTCCTGAGACGTTTGGGGGTTATTGAGCACGAACAATTTTTCCGCTACCGCATGTACTTCTCTCAAAAACCAACATTGTTTAGGGGGAGGAGGGGGACGAATGTGCCGTCCTGATTAAAAATTTTCCAAGTGCCCTTGACTTTTGGCGAGTATTGTAGTTCAAGGCCTAGTTATAAAAGTTCTTAATTTGTGGATTTCTTTTCATCAAATTCTAGTACCAAAGGTTCCTTAATAGTTCCTTTAATTTTCACTGGACATACAGTGCCATACAAGTGGTGCAGACTCAAGGAAACATTAAAATTCGGAATTTTGCCTTTAATTTTGGTTAGATCTTAAGAATAAAAGCACAAACAAGGAGAGAAGTTTGTAAATGTATCTATGAGAGTTTTGGCTGTACATGAATGGAACCAGTTTTTCAATTTTGATTATTTGCGGTTATAAAAAGTTTTAAAATTATAGTATAAGTTAGTAGTATAAGTTCCTGAAACGTTTCGGCCGTCTACATGCAGCTTCTTTATAAAGTGGTTGCTTATATAAAAGCGTGTCACGAGTGCACGAAATGTATAACGAACGCTCAGCACAGACGCTGAAATATAACGAACAAGTAGTAACAGAAAATTAATTTCATACCAAATCATATACATATATACATACATATATATACATATATATATATAAATATATATATATATATACATATATATATATATGTATCTATTTATAATATAGTATATATGTATATATTTATAATATAGTATATATGCTATATATGTAGCATGTTTATGGTTCCAAGGCTGAGACGCGAGAGAATACGCAAATATGTGTCCGTACTCTACTTCTCAATTCCCAGACTACTAGTGTTTTACAATTGTTCTAATATTATAGGGTATAGAGGAAATACTCAATATAATGTCCATTCATCTTAAGAAACGATATTGCGTTACATATGGTATATATGTTATATAGTATATATGTTATATAGTATTTATCATACATTATACTTTATATATTTATATTCAGGTACGATTGCATTCTATTATTTTTGTGTCACTTCATATTGAAAATAGGTATCTAGAAACCCTAGTTATAAGAAATATTCACGCATTCATGAATTTATTCATTAATTCATATATTCTATCACCACAGCATCAATTAATCCATACACATTTGATCCTTCACTAAATCTTTCATCCTTCACAAGATGATTCATTCATTTAATACTTTAAGCATTCATTCTTTCTATTGATATTTCACCACTCAATCCATCCATTTCATTTCATCTCACTTTTACTTATTTAAACAGGCTAGAAATACACTCAGTAAATGACTGGTTTACAATGTGCCATGTTAACATACAATGGAAAACTAAGCTAATCGTAATTACATTAAAATGCTGCTTAGAATACTAGTATACTTGTAAAACAAAAACCAAGAAAACAAATAAATATATGTATATGTATGCATATATATATATATATATATA
>OLMO02000003.1:2541388-2566667 GCA_900291935.2 Cassiopea xamachana | reverse complement strand
CAAAACACTTAACTGAAAAGACGATCTTGCTTGCCCAATGATCCGAAAATTGTCGTCTGTATATGTTTTGGCGCATTCTGGATTTGGCGCAAATCCAGAATGCGCCAAAACATATACAGACGACAATTTTCGGATCATTGGGCAAGCAAGATCGTCTTTTCAGTTAAGTGTTTTGGAATCTGTTTACATCAAGACTCAAAACCCAGTCTTGTGTAGACAAAAAGAGTTTGTTTTCTCATTGGGACTCTTTAAGTAAACTATGTTGATAGGTCCTAATTGGTCACACTTGGGGCCAATTAGACGCATCCTAACACATTAACTGCATCTGGATATACATTTAGGTTTACCTTTAGGTCATTATCCGACGTTTTCATACTCTGATGAGTGTCGGACGAAAAAAACTTTCAGTATGTCAAAATTATGTTGCCGCTTTTTCGTGCTGTGGTAAATTTCTGCAGTATCAACAGACTATTTAAATATATATATATATATATATATATATATATATATATATATATATATATATATATATATATATATATATATATATATATATATATATATATATATATATATATATATATATATATATATATATATATATATATATATATATATATATATATATGAGAGCCCGAGAGAATGCGCCTAAAATTAATGAAGATCATCAACTTCATTGGTTTTTCAAAAACTTTTTTTGACGTTCATTTTGAAAGTAGCTAGCGAAAGAACAGTTTTTATTTCATGGCTTAATAGCGAATACTCGCTATTTATCCAAATAGCGACCCCTTGATAGGAAAAGCTGCGCTGCCCGTTAGAGGTTTTGCATAATGAAATTTTAAGGTCAGTGCTGGTGTTGCGTAAGGTTCTATTGCAGGACTCAGACCTGCTGCCAAACATCGATTGCATGTAAGGAGGTGCAAGTCCCTTTAAGACTTTATAAACTGTAACACGTTGTCTCAAAGTCAATCATTTCCTTGACTGTTAACCATCCTAGTTGTAATATCAATGGCAACGATGATTGATCGGTAGGACTTGTAGTGACAACCCGAGCAGTCCGATTTTGTAGCTTTTGCAGTTTTTTTATAATGTAATTACCAGCACATCCTCCAAACAGAGCAACAATATCTGAGGTGCGGATCTACTATACTGTTACACATCCTTTGGATAGTATACAATGGAATACTTTTTCCTCATGAGATCTAACTGCTAATCGTGTTAATTTGCTCTTTCCAATTTAGTGACGGATCAATTTTTAACCCAAGACATTTGATGTTTTCTGTGGACTCAATCTTGTCATCATTTATTTGAAAAAGAGGAAACTTGTTGAGGTATCAGAAAAGATCCTCCTACGATTAGGCTCGGTACCAAAAGTCATACTTTGTGTCTTAACAACATTAAGAGTCAACTTGTTTCCCTGAAACCACAAACTAAGATCTTTAAGATCCGAGTTGATAGCATTGGTTAAGTCGGTGACAAATCTTGAGGAATAAAGCATAAAGCATGTATCCTCCTGCGTTTCTTATCGATTTTTCTTTCCTTTTACTGAAAACTCCGTCACTGCTGATTTGAAAGGACATTCCATGTCTCTTTTCATATCGCATAGGGTGAATGGCTACAGTGGTTATTCTTTACGGTCTCATCTGCCTTGGCGAATAACTTATCAAAGCAGCCACTATGCAGAAAGTGAAAAGATAACAAGGACTACGTTACCTTTAAAAATCTAAATAATTCTTTTTGGCTTGTACACCTAGCTAAGTAAAATCGAGGCCACAAATGATGTGGAAAACAAGTCAACGAAACCAAATTACGCCATGAAAATTGCGATTTCCTTACACTGCTTACTGAAGGCTGGAAGCATAGATAACTACAAACAAAGATAACTACAAAAGGCTAGCATTGATTCTGAAATAATTAGGCAAATCCAGGTAGCTAATCCATCGTGACATTGATTGAACTTGCTAGATAATTAGGTAATTTACTACAAGTTACTGAAATTGCCGAATTTTCTCAAAAGAAGCGCTGAATTTTTGCCATCGTCCTTGTTCTAAAGCTTACATTCCTTTTATAAATTTCAGCAACTTCATCGACCATTCTATTTTGCAGAAAAGTGGCAGAAAGGAGACAATATTAGTTCAACAAAAGCATTCATGTATTGCTGTAAATAAGTTGAGTACATAACAAATGCTTACGTCCCTTTTCACACCCGCATCATTTCAGCCATTCTCTTCATCGCAGCGAACGTTTCTCTTCCTGTAGGGATAATTTGCCATGCAGGCAAAAGGAAACCATACTGGCCTCGATCACGCAATTCCAGTGCGTATGAGTAAACGAGGCCAAGCTTGCCATAGGTCCAGTCACTACTACCGCCGCTTGTAGCATCTATCAAATAAGGCACTTGTTATCAAGAAATCAATCGTATAATCATTGTATCAGCTAATTAGTTGTTTAAGCCATCATTCATCAATTGAAGCACTCACTCAAACGGTTATCCAATCACAAGTTCCATCACACAGTCGATTACGGAATCAATAAGCCAGACAAGAAATCAAACAGTTGGTGAATCAGCTAATCAAGGAGCTTATTTATGAATCATTCAAATCTTTCAGTCACTCAATGAATCGGCCAATCAATTTATCAGTCAATCCGTGATTCAGTCAAACAGTTAATCAATCGCTCACAAAGTCAATCAATCAATACATCAGTCAAGCAACCAATGAATCAACAAATCACTCAATCAATAAGAAACACAACCAATCAACAGTTATTCAATCATTCATACATGGCCGCAAGAATCACAAGATCAGTAAATCAAGCCATTTATGAATGCATGATCAGTGATGTGCTCAATCAAGCAAACAAATAATCAATAACATGATCATCTATGTGATCGATTGAAGAGCGCTTAAGACAATGCTGCTGTTCGGAATTGAAAACCTGCAGCAGCAAATGCTTGGCTAGCATTGGAATAACACAAAGAGGGACGTCTCTTAAAGTCTGGTTTAACAGTTCAGAGTTTTAACAATTTCCAGATTTGCTGAGGGAATAGAGATTTTGTAGCAAAAATTTCTGGTTTGGCAGTAATATCAAAAATTAGGAGAAGAATACAAGTCTGAGCAGCCGTGGCCTAGCGGTAACGCACTCAACTCAGACCAACATGGTCCTGGGCTCGAGGCCCACCGCAGGCCATTGGTGACGTCAGGAAGGGCATCTGGTACTAAATGCTCGAGCCAGAACTAAAGTCCTCTCAGAGGCACCCTCCAAGCCTCAAGGAATTGGGGGAAACGGAGGTAACATCGAGAGATCGACAGAGGAGATGAATAAAAGCATTGTCTGACAAAATCAGAAACTTACAAATTATATTTGAGGATGTCCCAGCTCTGTAGTAAGTTCCATAGACATTTTTCAAAGCTCCAACAGCAGCATTTGCAACTCTCATCTATTGGAGGAAAAAATTTCTCCATGTAGATGTCGCTTGTTTTACAGGCTTCAAAAATAAGCTACTGAAAACATCATGGAAAAGTATACAAGTTACAAAATGCAAGGGATGATCTCTTATTTCCTCAGGGTGGACAGATGTGAATTTCAGATCTGATAATATCACGTATAGGCGTCAAACTTGATTGGCTAACAAAAGAATCACTATTGAAGGATTCCTGCCAATAATATTGCGAGAATTCGTTCGAGAAGCTTATTTTGGTGAGAGTAATGTACTTTCTTTGCGAAAAAAACTGATGTAGTTTCGAACAATTGAAAAATATTTTGCATGCATGTTCAGATGGCTTCAATTCATATTTCCAGAAGGAGCAATTTTTATATCTTGTGTAGATCAAAAGTTATCAACATTACAAGCTATCTATCTTTGTATTGTATTGTCGATAGCCTTTGATCTACGCAAGAAATAACAATTGCTCCTTCTGGAAATATGAATTAAAGCCATCTGAACATGCATGCAAATTATTCTTCAATTATTCGAAACTATGCGTTATTAGTTTTTTGCAAAGAAAGTACACTATTTACTGCCAAAACACGCTTCTCGAACGAATTCTCGAAACATTATTGGCAGGAATCCCTCCATGGCGATTCCTTTGTTAGCCAATCAAGATTTCACTCAATATCGTTAATTTAGTAACATTATCAACAGTACTACTGGTTAGGCATCATTGCCAAATATCACTCCAATCAGCTATCAATCATTGTCAATCACATCAATCATAACGAATCATCAGTAATCACTGCCATTCATTCACTATACATTACACATTATATACCCATTCTTTCATTCATTTTTACATATTTATACAGGGTTTTACATATTCACAATTCACTATGTTTAATTAAAACCGAATAACTAATTTGAAAAGAAAAAGAATAAAGGAAAAAAGAAAAGAAAAAGACAAAAGAAAAGAAGCAGCATCTATAATCATCAGTCATCACTAATCATATCAATAGAATATTATAAATCATTGCCAGGAACCATCACTAATGATCATCAAAGATCACCACACACCAATAGTTATCACGAGCCATTATAAATCATTACCAATCATAGAAATCAACTATCAATCAACTATCAATATTTATTAGCCAGTTTGTCATAACCAACAAGCATTAACAATCACGATTCGTCATACATCAACCAACATTAAATCACAAAGCATTGCTATCACTATCTTAACGCATCATTATCAATAATCTGTGTTGCAAAAACTATCAACCATAGTAAATCAGCAATCGTTTCGAAACCATCTTTAAACCATTTAAATTAGGGCTGGTTTCCATATAATCGTAAGCATGTTTCCATTTAATCGGAGGCTACCTGCGACGCATCGCTGATGGTTCGTAGGCAGATGTTTTTTAATGGAAACACTCTTGCTCCAACATCTGCGATGCATCGGCGATATCGTAAGAGCATCGGGAAAGTAGAACATGGTTCTTTTTTCGTTACGATGCTTTCCCTGCATCGCCGATGGCTTTAAAGTATATGAAAACACTCATCTGTGATGCATCGGCGATGACCTATTGTCTTTGTATTCCACGTGACATGAATCATCCAATATCAGATAACTTCAATAACAATACGTTCTATGAAATGTTTACACACACGTCTTAAAATATCTTTCCTTGGTTACAAGCCCTTGGTTACCGATTTCCTTCTACATGGAAATACTCATTTGCGATGAATCGCCGACGCATCACCGATGCATTGCAGGCAGCTTACGATTGTATGCAAGCCAGCTCTTACTGCTATAGCGAAGGAATCATAGAATCATCGGAGGAAAAACTCAAATGAATTTTAATAGAATTACTGACCATTTCACGATAGTCTTTTGGATAAGTCTTTGTATACCCCCAGGGTGTCATCCACAACTGACTGTAAGCATGTATGTCCATGTACCCTGCCAACCTATTTCTGTTGCTGGACAAATAGTTGGCAACATTGTACACCTCAATTTCAGAAAAAGGTCTTGTGCCACGGTAAGTATCTCTACATTCGCTACTTGATGTACCAACTCCTGAAATTAAAAATGGTTGGGCGGAAAAAGTCTGAGAAAGAAGAATCACACAAGAGAAGATTCGCAATGAAACTCTACATACCTCCCCATTTGAAATCCCAATTCCTGTTTGGATCAGCTCCATAACACCTGTATCCTCTGCTTCTAGTTTTCCTCCACATTCTTGCTCTTCCACCGTTCCATGTATACTTGTACCCATCAACATTCAACACCGGTACAACAACCCAATCCATCTTATCCAACATTGCAGTAACAGATGCATCCTTGCCATAATTGGTCAACATCTAGCAAAACAATATACAAATATGGCAGTATACCACTCTACTATGGTCAACATACTACTAAGGCAGTGTCTCTCAAATAGTGAGGCGCGCCTCACAAGGGGGGCGCGATGCGATGCTGCAGGGGGCGCATATGACCCCTCAGAACAGGTATCCTTAGGCACATTTTGTAGACAATAGTATATCTATAGCGAGCGGGTGGCGTGAAATATCTTCTCTCCCTATGAGGGGGCTTTGCAAAAAATAATTAAGAAGCACTGTACTAAGCCAGCCCCACTTCACTCTGCTGTAGTCTACTGTCCTGTAATCTACTATATTAATTGTAATTTACTGTACTGTAGCCAACCCAAATGTGCTCTACTGTTTTGTACTGTGCTGCACTGCAAGGTACTGTATTATTCTGCAAAGTACATTACTCTTTGGCACCGAATGGTAGGGAGAGGGGTATAATAAGGAAAGGGTTAGCATTTCTGCTAAAAAAGGATATAGTTGGGGCCTATTAATAGATGGAGGTCAATCCTCAATAGACAGTATGGGGACCCAAACATTCCGAAACTATTGCAAATAGTTGTTAAAATTGTATAGGCATAGGGCATATAGTTTTTTTTGACTCCCTTGCTTGCTGATTTCCGTTCACAAAGCCAATGCATTGTATTTACTTATCCTTGCCAAAACTTTGAAATCCTTAGGTTAGTAAAATGGGGGGCTGGGTTTTTTCAAAATGCTTAGTCGAGGGGGTGTTTAATAAATGGAAATAGGTGGTGAATTTGCAAAGCTCTACAATCGGGGCCCCCAATACTATTTGGTACCAAAGAGCACTACATCACACTGCAATGTAACATGTCAATGCCGAGTTTAATTCAGAAAATCAAAGACTCAGCAAAATTATTCGTAATTCTGCTTTGCTACCTGGTTGATCATATACATGCAAGTCGCAGCTGTAATCCACTCCCTCGCATGAATTGCACAGTTGAAGAAGTATGTCTTCTTGTTTCGCTTCTGTCTGCCTTTGATCTACAGAGAATCATCAAAAACAAGCATAGCATTGGTTGCACTCTACTCTCAGCTGTTTAATGAAGGGTTGGGTCTTGATAGCTGAAAGGTTGGATTCTTCAGGGACCATTCCTTGTTACGCACTCTACAGTCCGGAATAGAAGGGGTTGGTAATAGAGGGGGGAGGGGTTGGAAAAAGTCTAAAGCTAAATAGCCGGGGGATTGCAATACACGGGGGGGCTGGTAACGTGGTCTAGTAATGTCTATTTCCAGCACACAAAAAGTGATTCCATTATCCTCTCTCCTTGTTATAATCATTGGTACGACTTTCGGCTACGTTGTCAGTGCTTCTGAAGACAATTTCTCTTTCTTTAAGCGCTCATCTAGCGATGTAAGTTCTGAGTCCAGACTGGAAAATCCCATCATAGTTCAAAATTAATAAGCGTGGGGGGATTGCCATAAGAATGTCATGCTACACATTTTTCGTAAAAAAATTAGTTGGGGGCGTCGATTTCAGACTGGAGAGTAGTCCCTTTAAGAGAAAGGGAGAGTACATTTCAAAGTATTGTTTGATTAATGTGGAAGTTTATGCTGGGAAGTAATACGAGAGTGGGAGAGTTAGACTGTGTTCCATCAACTATCAGTCATAAAGCCGGGACAAGATATATCTTAAGACCATAGCTTTTTTTAAATAAAGGGATGCTCTCTCCTCGATTGTTCTATCTATTTAGAGAGCCCCTCCTATAACAATTTCCCTACATACAATTCTCTGCTTTGTTTTGTGTTGTCTTTGTGAAATTTTCAGTTCTAGCTTATTGTCTTTATTTGGTTAATATACATTTTTCAATTTTTTTAACAAATTTGTATATAGTGGAATTTTAAGATTACAAAGAACTGAACTGAATTGAATTGAGAGATGTTCTCAGAATTGGCGTTACGTAGCGGAAGAATGGGCTCTAGTAGTTAGCAAGCAGGGAGGAGGCTATTGAAACAAAATATAATAGACAAACCTCGATGGCTTTTATTGGTCTCCTTTCGTAGCTATTACCCAAACTAAACACTCTTGCGTTGGAGTATCGGTTAGCGAGGTTCTCCATTTCGTAGTGAATCTAAAAAGGTAAAAAACAGCGAGGTAAGAATCAAATATACTTATTCTGGAAATGAAATCAGTGCATGCAACCATTTTCGTTCAAGATTAACCTGTGTGTAGTTAAACAATGAAAGGGTGCAAAGGGGTACGAATATCATTAAAAACATGGAGCATTTACTGTCAAGATTTGGCAACGACAAGGAATTTTGCCGTGAGGGCTCTCACTAACAGAAACAGAGCACAACGAAAACAAATTCAATTAAGGTAAGTGAAACTGGATATGATAACTTAGAAATCATTTATTTTCATTTTTTCTGTTTTTTACTTTATATTTATATAAAACTTGTTTATACAGGGATACAATTCAGTAGCCTGGTCAACAATTGGCCCTGCGAATAACAGAAAACCTAATTACAATATAAGATATCTAAGATAATATGATCTACATATGTATAAATAACTACAGTGCAATCAAAAAACGAACAAAGTAAAAGAAGACAAGCTAGCCCATGCAATTAATCTTGGAATCCTTCGAACATGACTTGAGGCAATGAATAGAGCGCGCTAGTTTTGCTCTTAAATCAAGATTTTTCCACTCTTTTGCTCCACGAAAAGCAAATTCTATTCAATTTTAGGAGGGTAGCCTTTCCGCAAATGCTGTTTCCAGATGGGCCTTCCATTGACGTTACAGTTAAATAAATAAAAACGAAACATATAAATACTATAATGACAAAATACAACAGGAGTTTCTTAAACAAAAGCGCAAGACCAAATATAAAATCGAAGAACTGAGAATCACCCCAGCAATCAAGGCACTAATGTTGTCCCTTTCCTTAACTCAAAAAGAGGTAATCGTCTTACATAAGATCGGTTGGAATCGAGTTTATTTCAGCATGGGCAGCTACCACCCGACCACTAGGATGATCCCCAATTGTAAATTATTTTTGAACGTACAAATAGAAGGCGAATGCTTTGCCTTATTTGGTAGGCTATTCTAAAATTTCGCACCTCGATAGAAGAAAGATTTTTGGCCATTGGTCGATGCTTTCTTTGGAATCTTCAAATCAGTTGTAGATGAATCATGCTTACATATTTGACAGAGAGCATATACAAACGGTAATGAAAAATTTCGGGGTGAGCCTAGGTAAGTAGTATGACATTAAGATACGATTCCTGACAAATTTCCCCTCAGCACCCTAACAGCATATTTAATATACCCAAAAGAGCACTCACCAATACAATGGTCTCTAGCTATAACGCGGTTCTCTTTTCGCGACTTCGCTGTTTCGCGGACTTTTTTGGTGCAATTTTGCAAGCTTTTGTTTTGGCAGCGTAATAACGCGCGCTTCTTGATTGGCTAATGGTGAATTCATGCATTGTGTTCTGCGTCTTAATCAGTTTCTTTCGCGCCTTGTCTCCTGTGCAGTAACTTAGATACAGTACCTCGTAGGTTGATCGTTAGAATGAAATCTGTTGTAAATCTAGAAAAGTTTGAACTTTGAGATAACTTTCATCAGTCACGAAGCCAGCTGTCAAAGGACGAGGGGCAACCAGACCAGAGGGGTACGGCAGTCAAACCTAAATGTAAAGGGGGTGTTTATCGGACGCACAGGAAAAGGAAGGAGTTTGGAGGCTCCTATCAGAAATGCTTTGGTCACCACGCATTCTACGTTGGCTATAATGTTACCATCATATCATCATCATCATATCAATAATTTATTTATAGTGGGCAAAAGAAGTTAAGATACCAAAATTACTGGCCTAATGGCTTTAAAAATTAAAATATATTACAAGTGTAAAATAAAAATTGATACATATCATGTTAGGTACCCAGCCTGTTGTATATATATTTTGCAAAATCTACAGTTGCAGTTCTCGCCCTTCCAACATTTAATATGGCTTTTGAAAATAGAAAGTGTGCTTGCTTGTTTGATTATATTTGGTAAAGTCGAGCAAAGTCTGTTTCCAAGGAAGGATATAGTCTCAAGTCCGTATATTGTTGTAAGCACTTTTGGAAGTTGCGTATCGTTACCAATGTCTGTCATAGTAAGAGAATGGCAGTAAAGGGGGTCTGGGGGCTTGCTCCCAGAAAAAATCTTTACAATAGCATTCCTTAAAATGCTGGAGAAAGCCCTTTTGCAAGCATCACTGAATTAGCATCAGAAAGCTCAAGGCTATGTTCTTTGACATAGATAAGACAATAACAAAATACCAGTTGATTATGATTCAAAGTTGCGGGCAGACAAGGGGGGAAAATCGATGAGCTGGGGGGCACTGCCCCCATGCCAACCCCTGGCTTCGTGGCTAGTTTCAATGAGAGATATAAAATAGTCAACTGAGAATAAAGTACAAAGCTGAGAAATGTGTATGAAGCAATGGTTCTCAATCTTCTTGGAGCTACTGAACCCCGCAAGTTCTATACATGAATTCAACGAACCCTTTGTAGTTGGACAAATAGAATGTGCTTTCTTCTCTTCAAATTCAAAACGTACGTATATGATTATATAATATATTAGGGCACAAACTGTACCATGCAACATTTGCACACAAAATCACTGTTTTCAAAAATACAACCAACAAAACATGAACTTCACACAGAAACAAAAAGTAATGAATATTCATTGCCGAACCCCTGAAACTAGTTCACCGAACCCTTTTGGGAATATGCATTCTGGGGCTTTTGCATGCCACAGATTTAAGCCAAATTTTTTCTAGCAATATTAGCTCACCATTTAAACTGGTGCAACTTGGCTAAGCTTACCATGATTGCTGATAAAACTTGCCAGCTCTCGCCAAATTACAATTGGCGATTGCCTATAATGGTTTCTGCTCGCCACAGATCTGGCGAAAATAGGGTCTAGAATGCGATCTACCCGTGGGGAAGCCACACCTAAATGTAAAGAAAGAGCTGACTGGAAGCACAAAGAAAGGGAGGAGGGAGGAGCTTGGGGGCTTCGATCACGACGTATGCTTTTTCACCACACCCTTTACATTGGTTACAATGTAACCAATACCCTTCATAATACCACGAAGGCAGGAAAGATAGTCTGGGGGCTTGCTCCCAGACAATTCTTTACAAATAAATTTCACACAACGCTGGAAAATGCCCCATTGCAAGTTTCCTGAAATGCATGCAGGGACGTCACAAGAATCATTTGGTTGGGGGTTGTAAAGTTGAATTTACCTGAATTTATCTGGTTAGTAGGCTGTTATATTGTCATTGATCACTATTCATGCCAATCTCTTAAAGCAATGATCTTTACCTATTTACATGCGACAGAAGCAGGAGGGCAAGCCTGGCTATTGAAACTTTCAATGTGGTAGACATTCTTTCTTATCCAGAGTCTACTAAAGGACCCACTATGGTTAGGCTTGGAGAAAAAAATTTCAAAACAAGAACTCTGAAATGGCTGGAAAACGCTGTTTTGCTATTGCTTTTTTGCAAATACAGTAAATGTTTCATACACGTTCTTCAACAGTTGTACAAGCACTATGTAACTCTTCAAAAAGTACCTAATTCTGACCCAATTTTACCTGGATTTTCTAAATTTCTCAAATTTGGGGGAGTTACACTACGCACAACCCCGTTCTCTACGTCTCTGATTGCATAAAGTGGTTATACATGATCTTTAAGCTTTATATGGGTGGCTGTTAAGACCAAATTACCGACGAATTGCAAAATTTGTCCAAAAATCGTGGGGTATGTTGATGAAAGTTTGATGACATCTTTTTTTGCTGTTTACGAATTTTTACTATATACATAAAAATATTGGAATACTTTTACAGAAGATAGTTACTAACAACTTCTCTGCTGTTGGTTGTTTTTGTTCATTTTTCTTCTTTTATGCAAAACACAACATAACTATTATGGGCGAGCAAGAATGAGCACGATGGACAATGCTCCCTATGCCCTATCCTGGCTACATAGCTGATAACCCGTCAATACTTTCCTTGTGAAGATTGCTCAATTTCTCTCGTTATTACATGTTTGGGTGAGGTAGCATGGTTAGAGCGCATGCCTACCCTGCGGAAAGTCTACGGTTCGAGCCCAACTCGATGCCCTGACTGAACGTTCGCTCAATGTTCACCCAGCAGCAAATGGGCACCCAGTGGGAACAATGGGGAGATAAAGACGGCGAGGAAAGGAACTGGCAACCCTACCTCACACGTTGATGGCTCAGCGTAAGTGTCCTCTTTAACAGGCACTCCCCTACGTACGAAAGTATACGGGAATACGGGAATAAACTGATGGAGTATTAAAAAACTTCTTTACGGATTAGCAAACAGGGGTGAGTAGATCGCCTTTTTCGAGTCACAGGTCCTGTCCCCGTACACAAAATAGTTACTAATGATCAAAGTAGATTAAAAATCATACAGAAGTCCTACCTCGCTCAGAGTGTGGTATCTCCCATAATCAAATCCAGTATAAGTGCTGAACAGGGTACCAGCGTGTCTTTCATTTTCCTTCATAACTGTAGCCTCGACATTATCTATCATTAACGAGTATTGAAGACTGTTTGCACGAAAATAGCGTAAAATAAGTTCCAAGTCTTTAGATGAAAGCATCATATCAACTGGTGACCCAACTTTGACTGGCTCTTTCCAAAAATCAATCTAAAGTCAAAATTTGTAGAAGGCTTGATGAGCATGACATATAGGTGTAGGGATAAGCGATATAGTTAGGGCTGAGAAATGGCATGGTTTACTCGTCCCAAGCAAACGAGTTGTACTGTCTGGCTAACAGTGTGTACATGATTTTTTATAAGAAACATGTCTATAAGAAACATGAGGCTGAAATTAGGCAAAAATTTCGAAACATTTAAGAAACATAGGTAGGCTGAGTTTCAAATAATAACTTGCAAACTGTTTTTACTAGTAAACTTTTTATCAAACTAGCAAGAAAATAGAATGAACATCCACTATATGCCTCACAAAACCTGAGAATCCTTTTCCTTGCATCACAATTGCCTAATCTAGATTGCCATTGTCGTTGGAAGTCTTTAAATATAAGAAACATTTAAGGCTGGATTTGACGAAACATTAAGAAACATCCAGGCTGAAGGCAGATAGTTTGTTTTTTTATAAAGAAAACATTAACTGAAAGAGTGTTACACGAAAAGATTGAACATTGACATCATTATTGATTGTCAAATGCAATCTCTATGCAGATATATACGGATCTAGAGAGTGCCTAAATGCTTTTACTCACATCAAAAATCTTCTTGTTTTGATTCAGCAAAACTCTTAAGAAACCAAGCTGATCGGAATTTTGTGGGACAACTCTTATCACTTTGTACCTAAGAGTGGACGTGCAAAGTGTTATGCATATACAGCGAAGGCCAAGTAATCCAATAAAACCTCCGCAGAGGGCCTCACAAAAGAACGTTGACCCCAAACCCCTCATCAAAAAAATAGATTTGCAACATTGAATAGTAGGGAGCCTCCGATTGCAGATTTTGGAAACTTTCACCATCCATTTCCGTATATTAAACACCCCCAACTAATCAATTTGGAAAAAACTCCAACCCCTCTTCCCCCATATTACTAACCTTAAGACTTCAAAGCCCTAAAAAGGGTAAGTAAGTAAAAAACACATTGACTTTGTGAACGCAAATCAATATTAACAAATAGTCATTTGGACTCTTCAAGTAAACAATGTTAATAGGTCCTAATTGGTCACACTTGGGGCCAATTAGACTAATCCTATGACATTAGCCGCATCTGGATATATATTTCGGTTAATCTTTCGGTCGCTATACGACGTTTTCATACTCTGATGAGTGTCGGACGAAAAAAAGCTTTTAGTGTGTGAAAAGGACGTTGCCGCTTTTACGTACTTTGGTAAAATTAACAACTAAGGAAATAAAAGCAAGCTATTTGGTTTATACTTATACAATGTTGACACATAATTGCTAACAACAACTAGTTAGGTAGTTGGGGGTCCTATTTTCTATTGAACGTTGACCCCAAACCCCCCATCTATTAACAATCCCCAATTTATGCTTTTTAGCATAATGCCAACCCTCCTCCTTACCATTCGGTGCCAAAGAGTGCTCTTTAATAATCTAGGCTGGGGTAAAATTGGGACACAAAAAGATCCATTTCGAAACAAACTTGGATTATGCAAGAATCTGTAGACCCCTTATAAGACAAGCCATTACTATTATCAATTTGTTTACAGTTGGCAAACATACAAAATAGCTAAAAGCTAATTAACGCCAACAAAACCTAATTACAACTCTCAAAGACTAAATAGAGATTGCATTAAAATTTGAAGCTGAAATCATAAAATGTAACTATTTACCCTTGGAGTTCGGAGTTTGCGTTGGCAGAGAATGCCATTTCTGCTAGTCCTAAAAACAGGACGAAAAACTAAGTCTTGACATGACAGGCGTGCAGCTGGAGCTAGTACAGCAAAAAGGGAAACCACATCTGCCACTCAGCCAAACTGAGGACATTGAAATAAAGGTATGCAAACCAGTGCAAACTAGCGTCATTTGGGGGGAGTGTGAAGTATTTTAGGGGGGCCACAAGAAGAATATTCCCTAGAGGATTAGCGTCTAACTCGTTTTAGTAGCTTGTTCATTGTCGATATTTAATTTCTGTGAAAACAAATTGATTATGGCCTATATTCAGGGGTGCAGAGAGGGGGAAGGGGGGCCAATTGCCCCAGAGCCACAAGCTCCAAAAGGCCTCATAGCACCCAACGCTTAAAGGTCTGGGGAGTCTCATAAAGTAAAGTAGCAGTAATTTTCCATAGTTAATTTCTAGACCCTGAAAATATTCTGCTTGCTTTACTCGCAGGGGCCTCGTCTTTCTCTTTTGCCCCCGGGCCTCAGAATACTCTCCGCGGCCCCGCCTATATTTACCCCAAAACAGGGACCCAGATTTTGTTACGTTGCAAGGCATCTCCATAGAAAATAAGTTGAAAAGTTTGGAGACTACTGATCCAAACGATGATATCGACAAAAGCTAAGGTGGCTAGAACTGCATACCTGGCTCTAGAGGTTGTGTGAAAGGACCATCTCCTTGGCCTAAAATTTGACAACAGTGATAGAAAATTCAATCTTATTGACTTCAACTGGAAAGTAACAATTTAATACTTAGCATATGGGCAAAGCAACTACGAGTGAGAAACGCGATAAGACACTATCAGAAGTAGAACAACTGCGCATCTTCAAGCAAATCTCTGCTTCTAATTAAATACTGAGCTTCGCCAAGCACAAAATCAAGGAGGAAAAAGTGTACTTCCGCGGAGCCATGACGAAGAAAAGCCTACTGCCTAAGGATGAAGAATCTACAAAATTTACTTCTCTTCAAGGGCAAATACAATTCTTTACAGACGGTGGCCCATTCAGCTAAACTGGTTCGCAAGGAGCCATCTATTTACAAAATAAAAGCCAAAATCTTACACAAAAGTACATATTTTTAAAAAGTCTAAATTAAAAAGTCCATATAACTAGATATGTAAAACAACTATTTACAAATATGATTGTGTTTTATTTCTTATTTTTTGTCGCACGCTTAGCACCAGCTGAGAGACCATTCCACGATTTTGCTCCTCTGAAAGAATATCCTTTTTGCCCATTATTAGTTTTTTCAGTAGCAACTTCAAATTTCTATCAGTGTTTCTTAGGGCTCGATAAGATTGTTGAGAATTTTGAATTAGAAGTTGTCCAAGGTAATTTGGAGCAAAGTCATTGAGGGGCTTATAAGTTATTAGTTGTAACTCACTTTCGTTAAGTTTGCTGAACGATCTAAGACCAAGTTTTGCTAATAGTGGTGTGACAGGGGTGTCGAATGCACAAGAGATCTAACCAAATAGCTAAAGTTTTGGGGTTTTGTTAAAAATGTTTCACTTCATATCCCTTGTGACTTTGTATAAGCAGGTTTTTGACACTGTCCCACATAAGAAAATAATGAATAACAAATTAATATTAACAATAAAAATGCACAGCATGGAGGAAACTTGACTACAAAAAGATCTCCATGGCCTCAGATTCTCTATTTTGGATCCTTCTCTCCTCAATCAGTTAATTATCGCAAGTTTCTCTCGACACGATATTCTATTTGCTTCCATCCTAACCATGTATTCCAGTAGTTCTTAACCTTAATATAAGTAGTGAACCCCACAAGTTCCATACATGCATTCATCGATCCCTTCGTAGCTGGAAAATAAAATGTTTTTTTCTTCAAATTGAACCATAAGTATTTAACTGTATTCTGCATTAGTCCACAAATTGCACCGTGCATCATTTTCACACAAAATCACTGTGTTCAAAGGACAGAAGCAACGAGCCCCTGAAACTGACTCACCGAGCCCTTGGGGTTTGATCGAACCCAGGTTAAGAACCATGATCTATTCCAGGTGTCTGCAACTGGTGGCGCACGTGTCACTAGTGGCGCATTTAATGACGCGAAGTGGCACGCAGCAAAAACAAAACGAAGGAAGAAAATAACAGAACATTAGGGGAATATGAAAAATCAGTGTCAAACCCCCATCTTTTATTAACGAAAACTACCACCACATGTAATATCCACTGCACTTAGTTTAATTGCAAGATTTACAAGATGGAAGTATGTCAGAAGGTAGGTATACCTACTGACTGTGACGTTTCTTACTTGTTGACATGATATGATATGATATCATAATACATTGTTTATACACGATTCTACCCTTCAGCTTTTCTATTTTAACATCATAATACACAAAATCCCAAATAGATAATATTTACAATAGTCTAAATAAATAGAAATGAGAAGAGTAACTAAATTTATATCCTAGGACGCTGTTCTTACAGGGGGTCGTGTTTCTAAGTGGCCAAGCATATTTTTAATCAGCTCTTTAGAAACTCTTTTAATTTCTTTTTGAAGCCACTTACAGTCGGGAGCTCCCTAATATCAGTTGGAATAGTATTCAAAATTTTTACAGTAGAGTATTGATAGCTCTTTTTCGCATGTTCAGTATTAAGCCTGGGAATTTGTAGATCTTTACAATGCCTTGTTGCATAATATGATTGGGAAGACCTTTTTGAAATTTACCCCAAAGATTTTCCGGACTTAATTTGTTAATTATTTTGTATGCCATGACTGATCGATGAAATCGGATGATATTTTGAATGTTCAAATTTCGAAGGTGTCGAGCAACAAATTTTACTTGTGGATGCATGATCTATTCGCTGCACACCCTTGGTAGATCAACAACAAACATTTAAGTTAGGGCTCAACTAGAAACTTGCAACCCCTAAGCGAAAGGGATACCACTAACCTTCATCTTCAAGAGCAAAGCTGCTGGCAAGCAGACCTAAAGCAGAGAAATAGTAACAATCTAATCATTACAAAAAGAATTTATGAAAGAGAATATATAACAAAAGAATAAGGGAGACATTAAAACCCTAGAAACAAATTCAATTAAAAATTCTTTTTGACCCCAGCTAGCAAAGAGAACCTCAATCAATCTGAGGCAAGGAATCGTTAAAGGTGGATCTCGAAAAACTAACTTAGAAGGTCATGAAGCTATACTTTCCATGAATATTTTCTAAGAATCGATATTACAAGTAGTTCTGTGGATCTCACAATTGCAGAAGGCTCCATTCTGTTGGTGAACATAGAGCTTTCATTCAAAAAGTTTTTTGACATTATTCCAGGACTTAAAAATGCATAAATATTTGTGATTCATGTAAAAGGGCAGTGGTTTCAACCAGGGTATCCCTGAGCAATAGGGTTGCACCTTTGAAGTCCACTGGGACATGGGCGGATCCAGGGGGCCGGGGGGCCATGGTCCCCCAAACGGCAATGTTTCCTATAGTGAACAATAGCATTAAGAAACTTTCAATTATAGCTCTCCCCCCAAAGTCGAGCTCTAGATCTACACCTGCACTGGGAGAGGGCATAAATGACAAATGACCTACCGCTTATTAGAAACAAAAGTATGACCATGGTTTATCTGAAAATAACAGTCCTAAAAAGTAAAAAAGAACATAAAATTTCAATGATTAACAATTCCTTACAACAATGAGAAGAGGATGGTAACCACGAGTAACATTGCAGATAAATCAGAAAAGAATACCCAGGGCCATTTACACATTGCTATCGACACAGCGAATAAAATTGACTAAGCTGTTGGTACACTATTAAAGAATTCGTTACATAACCTACAACTTTTCGAGATCAGCTTGTCCCATCCTTAGTTAATAATTGAAAAGATATAAGGATTTTTATGGATGATACAAGACAAAAATCTTAAAAGAAAAATGTAAAATTTCATCTTTATTCTATGTGATTAATGTATAAAATTATTCCATAAATATGATGAATATTTTACTAATAACTAACCAGCAAATATAACACTTAAATTTGTAACTTAACATTTGCTCTAAATCTATTTACCCCTAAATGTCGCCGCAGGGATTTTCTAACGTGCAGTTCCACATAAAACGTGCAGTTCTAAAAAGATTTTTGTGGTTCTAATGAAAAACTGTGCGTTTAAAAAGTGTGTTATTTAGTGGCCCAAAGGTATAAGAGAGTAAATATCAGTAAAAACGGTACAATTAGTTATACAGTAATCGGCGAAAACCAACCAGAAATGGAATTGTCAAAGGTAGTAACAGTTATCTACCCCTAGAAAAAAGCAGATCAATCTGCAACCTGAATTTCATTCTTTAACACAGAATCACTCAATTTTATGTACAGTTCTAAATTTTTCTTAAAAAAACTATGTGTGGACGAGCAGAGAAAGGATAACTTACCTCAAGCTCTCACAGGAACCACTAATCCCCGATCAGGACAAAAGTCTGCTTTTGTTATGAATCTCGATGGAAACAGCTGTTTGATATCCAAGCTGATCACACACAAGGCAGAACTAGGACACTTGGTCATGTTCCTAAACAGCAAGAACCATAATTGGCTACTTGCATAATTTCCCTTCTCTTTTCAAGAACTCCTCAAAGAGCACGTTTAATTTCTGCGTATTTCTGAATGTACTTCCCTTGACTTCGTAATGGTTTCATCTCGTATGTTATTAGATTCATTCATGCCAAAAAAATTTCAGCCCAAAACCTTTAATGTTGGCATAAAGCTGCGTTTATTTGCATAAAATATGTTGATCTTTTCCATGATTTTGCAGCTTTTCAGATTATTTGACTTTCATGGTCGGGCTCAAACTAGGAAACGTTTGTGACATATTAGTGAAATGTGACAGGTATCACAGTTTGGCCGTAACTTTACGATTCTCTGTATTTGATTTCATGGAAGGCGTACGAAAAAGTCAGTGATCTCCATTCGATTAGATCCAAGGACAATTGCACAGTACTAAGGCAAAATGGACAATACATAGTACAGGGCACTAAAGATATGAATTTACTACTACACCATGCACAAATCTTTGTGATAGTAATGATTTATCTCATATAACCCCATATGATAGGGTAAGGCTCATTCGGTGCTAATGCAGTTTCGTACCGCCTCCATGTCTGGCACGTTGGCAATTACTAAACATGGAGTGTGTGTGGGTATAATCGCACCATGCTTGTTCAATTTCATAATGGCAGACATGGAGGCGGTACAAAACTGCATTAGCGCCGGCTCAATCCTCCCTCATTACTTCCATGTAGCAAGCGTTCTTGACTAAATATAACCAGTTAACGCAGCTGTGCATAGGGACAAAACGTAAGGGGGATATGGGGGTGAACCACCCCCCAACTTTGAAAATTTGCCATTTTGCACGACAAAAATGGCAGTGTAATGTGCTTTTGTCCAGGACCATATGATCAATTACATGATAGTTTCACAGGGCAAAGCTCTGACACGCCCCCAGACATTTATTGAAGCTTACTCCCTGAGTCAATACTGCTCACATCTATTCATTCAACATCAGTAAACTATTGTGCTGCTTTCAAAAGCATACTATTACTACATTCACCTCCATAAAAAAATGAAAACAGACAAAAAACTATATACAATACATCTACATTGCCTTTTCAAAAGTCACTAGAAGGGGGTTCTATTAAAACAATGGCACTCCTTCCTTTCAGTGCATCCCCACCATTTACAGTTGGGGGTACTTTTTACTTGCTTTTCATGATCTACAATATATTTTATAAATTTGTGGAACAGAATTGACTCTAAACCTAAACCTAGCCTTAATGCCACTTTAAAGTCAAGTATGAAAAAAATTCCTTTTGACTCATCTTACTTAGCCAGATAAGTCCAGAGCTGATGGGGGCTAGACCCCCTTGATATTTCAGAAATCAAACTGTTAGCCCACTCAAAAAATAAAATTCTTATGCTTCTCAAAACATCTTCAACACAATCTTTTGGCTTACACAATATTAACATTTAATATTTTGAAAGGGACATATGCAAATCTAATGGGCCATTCAAGGCTGTGACAAATGGGTAAATGACATGGAACCCAAACAATTTTCACCTGCAGCACATGTGGTCCCCTTGAGCACCTCTTGCTGGCTCTGGCAATGTTACCAGGATGAAAAACTATTTAAAAGGTAAGGCTGAAACGAAGCTAGAGATAATGACACCTTTAGAACATTTAAAATCCCATCCATAAAATTAATCTTTGTTTACCTTGGAATGTCCTACTTCACTCACACTAATTTATCCTTAGTTCATATGGAGATTACAAGATCTCCTAGGTCCCAAATAAGCACCCCCTCCACATATTTTTCTTCAGAAAATTTTCTGACCTTCCTGCTTATTAATTTTTCAGTTTTTCTAGGAAAACCTGCAAGAAAATTGGTACTGTGGTTGAATTACCTAGACAAAAAAAGAGTTTTATGAGGCAAGAGTCTGAACAGCAACTACTTCCAGTGATATTTATTAGGTATTAATAATGGCTGCTGTACAGTTAGTCCAAGCTTCCTACCCCCTACTTATTCCAATTGTCTGCTTATTTCATCTCAAGGAGATTTTCCAGCCCCCCTGCATACTAGGACCCCATTTATTTGGGACCAAAGAGTAGGTAGGTTTGAGAAGTGGACAGGCACATTCCGGTGTCTTTGGTTCTTATCTTTATTATAAGTGATCTTTCAGGTGCAATGGAAACTTGGTGAAGCAGGCTAATTAAAATGGTCCTCATAATAGGTGTGCTGTAGGATGGCTAGGGGGCTACAGCTCTCCAACATGGCAGCTTAAAGAGCAGCATTTCTCAAAAAGAATTATATATAGAGCTGTTATTTACAGTGAATTGGGGGCACAAAATATTTTGTCTTCCTATGAGGGGGGCATTACAAAAAGTAATCTAGAAGCACTGCTATGTAGCAACCTTTTGTTGGAGTACCTAGAGCAGTGGTTGGTAGCCTATGGCTTACAAGCCGCATGAGGCTCTCTTCAAGACTGCATCTGGCTCTCTGCCTTGCAGACAAATCTTAGCAGACTTTCCTCAGAGTAATGCAAAACAGCAAATACCTCGAAAAAGGCCTTCATAAGCTACCACTACTGTTGTCTTCAGTTGCCATATAGCCCTAATTGCTAAGTTTGTGTTGAATTAGAAGATTTTGTGGTCCCATTTGACACCAATGCCCAATTGTATGGCACTCATGGAAAGCCATTTTTAACTATGAGGTTTCCATGGCTCTCCAAGTCAAAAGGTTCCTGACCACTGACCTAGAGGGTACACTTCTACAAATCCAAGAAACTGATTTGTCAAGTGGTTTGATGAAACTTAACAAACTGCAATAACCAGAGCACTTGTTGTTGAAGAGAACCACTGACCATATTTCAAAGATCAAAAATAGGCCCAACAATGTGAGAAAGTATTGAAAATCAGTCTTTAATACAAACATACACAAGGACATAGGAAGAAGCAAAGCACAAAGAAGAAATGTTTTCTCTGGGTGGATTGGCATCTTTTGAAAAATAAAAAAAGTACAATGTGTGAAAATAAGTGTAAGATTATACAGCTTTAATATATTAAAATCAAGCAAAATTAGAAAAATTGTTCATAAGCATATATACTATCTGGCAATCTCCTACATAAAGATTCTATAATGAGCTAGAGGTAGATCTAGGAAGAACGCACTTTGATTTTACAGTGCACCTGCATCCTGCAACATTTTCTTCAATTTTCCACTTTGGTGAAGCTGTTTGCATTCTGTGCCACCACCAATGTATTTACCATTTATGAACACTTGTGGAACCTATAGAATAAACATTACATTATGAAAATCTTCCTACAAAATCCCTCAATTCTAACTATCTACAAATGTTTCCTCGAAAACAAGTTTGCTCTTTCGTCGAAATTCTTCTGTATTTCTGTGCATTGAAAAATTTATTTTAGAACAGACACCATTTACTAGGATATATACATAAAGGATTTAGCACTTTTTGAATGCATACCGTTCTTGATCCAGTTTTACTGCGAAGGTAATCCTGAATTGCATCGCCGTCATCTCTGTTGTCCAGCTCTTCAACTGTATAGTCTTTTAGGCCGGTTGACTTCAAGGCATCCTTTGCCATCTTACAGAAAGGGCAGTAGGACTTGGAAAAGACCATAACCTTATTCTCTGCAATCATTCTCTCAACAAAATCGCTTGGCGCCATAGTTTCTATCGAGTTTCAAGTGTTAGCGACTACTTACTTTACAAACTTTGGATAAATGCTGACTAGTTGTGTGCTCAGCTGCAAAACAGGAAAGTTCTCAAGCATAGGTTGCTCGATCCAGTCTCTTTTTTAGATCAGTGAAAGTTCTGTGCAAGAGCCTCGTATGCAAGACGAGGAACAAGGAACATGTGATCGTCCTAAGTTTGAAAACTTTCACGAAGAATGTCAGAGGGGAAAGCAGATGAGTTATTAAAAGCTACTAGCAGTAGTATATGGAAGAGACGAGATGGGTATGGCTTTTCTGTAAGGCCTTCAATGGAAGATAGCCCAACCGTAGACGTTTAGGGTTAATGTTAAAAATCTGGAAAAAACTGTTTTAAGGACGGTCAGGAAATTTTGTTGACACTGAAGAAAGTAAGGAAAACTTTAGGCATTTTCATTATCCAAGTATATGAAGTTTTTGGTACCCAAAAGTCAGCTCTATATATTACATACGCAGGTGAAATTATAATTTTAAAAGATAGGCCAGTCGCATCTGTTTTTAGATCGATCTATAAATTTTTGTCATATTTATTCTTATCACTCTCTGTCAAAGTTTTTCGATCCAAATTGAAAGCTCACATCATTAGCTCGTATTAGCTCAATATCCTCATTCGAGCATCGTTACGAGAAACATCTGGTAGCGTGTTTGTTTTACAAAATACGTTGTTGGATTTATATGTTTTTATAGGGGGGGGGGGCTCTTTCTCTCGATTAGTTGATCTATTTAGAGAGCTCCTCCTTTATCAGTCAGTTTTAAACACAATCTTGTAGAGTTCTTTTTTCAATCATTTTTAAGTTTAATTTTTTGTGGTATGGTATGTTTATTTTAAGTAGTTAGCTGTAATGTTATTTAGTTTGTAAAATTGTATTTAAGATTGATTGGTAAATAAATGAAACTGAAACTATCACACTAAGAGCTCACTTACTGATAGTGCTGTTTCTTTTCATCAAAGCATAATATTCTCAATGTAATTTATTTAGTTACACTCTGCAACGATGTGGAGACTATGCTCCATTACCTGATGAACTAAAGGATGCAATCACAATAGGAAAGATAAGAGACGCACAAAATTTAATCACAGAAGGACACTTTATTAGGAAAACTCCTGTGATAAATGGAATTACAATAAATGGAATTGGAAAGGATTCTATCCTTAATCAATTGGAAAGCTTCTCTATGAAATGTGAAAATATGCAATTTAGTGGCTAGTATCTTGTTTTGGTATCTTTCTTATCTTTGTTGTGATTTGTCATTCTTTCATTTTCAGTTCATTTGTTCATTAGACCCTGTTCATTTTAATTACTTTGCATTTTTAATAGCATATTAATACACTTCTTACTATAGTTTTAATTTTGTTAGTTGTCAGTCATCAAAAGCCTTTCTCATAGTGTATACTGAATTAGACTTTGATAATTAACATTTCCATTTCATTATTCCCAAGCTATCTACTTTTGCCATTTGCACAATATGCATACATGTTTTTTTATAAGAAAAAGTTTATAAGAAAATGAGGCTCAAATTCTTAAGAAAATGACAAGGCTCAATTTCCAACATTTAGTGTTTTTATTGGCCAAAAATCAATATTTTGTCATTATTGCATTCTAAATGTTAAAGATGGAATTCAAATTCAAGTATACAGTAATAATAATGAAAGTGTAAACCATTTTAGCTAGTTTATTTCAATAAAAGTTAAGGAAAATTTAAGAAAATCTCAGGCTCAGATTCAGGAAAAGTTAAGAACATTGAGGCTTAGGCCAAATGATGGTTTTCTTATAAAAAAATTTTTTTATTATTACCAAGTACTGTAAGACAATACTTATTGGCTGACAGTGCTTGGTAGAAATTGAAACAATACAGATTACTGATTACCACTTAACATATTACAGATTACCTATCAGTAAGACTTGTATTAGTAGATTTTAACATGATATATGTGATGAAGTTTGGAAAAATACATAAAATTCTTCAATCCCTTATTTAGGCTCATTCAAAATTAGAGGTGCCTCATACCAGTTTTCCCAATTCCCGGATATAAGCAAACAAAATTTGGTGACAATATCAGCTGGTAATTATGGTACTGCATTTGCTACCCTTGCCAAACAGATAGGGGTTGCACAGAATGCCATGGTTTTCATGCCAAAAACAGTGCCACAGAGGCGGAAAGCAAGAATTGAGGTATCCCACACATTCTAGTCACTATGCATCTCAAATCATTGTGGCTTTTGATAAATTCAAATCTAAATGATTACATAATTACAAGATTACTGGAAATCACTTAGCAATTTATGTACTTAAGTAATCTCATATGTGCCTTATTGCTGCCCCCTGTAATTTTGTATACCAATCCATTCCTCCATTCTTAGTAGGACCACCTGTAACAAACCAACCCCCCAGTTACTAGGATCCCCCAGTTATAATTTTTGTATATGACTTCTAATAAATATTCAAAGCAGATTTTGATATATTTGTACCTTTCATCCATACTCAAGTAGTTCTCCTACCACAGACGCTTGATTTGTAAACAGAGAGAACTTCATAGCAGTATTTTGCATTTTATTTAGATTCATAGCTCCCCGCTAGTTTATAACCCCACTTGCTGGCTTCTCTCAGTGCTTCTGAGCCCCTGCAACTTATTCTAACCCCTGGCAATTTCGCACTAAGAGTAATTAGTTAATTTGTTAGAGAAGCTGACCCAGATCAGCATTAGCTGACTTTAGTTAAGCCTGCACAACATATATATATATATATATATATATATATATATATATATATATATATATATATATATATATATATATAT
>OLMO02000003.1:2528041-2541313 GCA_900291935.2 Cassiopea xamachana | reverse complement strand
ATATATATATATATATATATATATATATATATATATATATATATATGTATATGTATGTATGTATGTATCTATGTATGTTTGTATGTATGTATGTCTGTATGTAGATCATTACAGTGAGTTGCACAGGTGACACCTTGGGAGTAATATATTTGTATTGACCCAAATGGATTGCTAAATATATTTGATGATGATGGTGATAGTGATGAGGATATTTCTCAATGATGTCATTGCTTTTGTTGAACAATATCTTTATCATCCAAAACCTCATTGTATAATGATCAAGTCTTCATCTTTGCATAATGTAGCAAACACAACTTACTCTCAGATGCCAAATAAATGTCTCCCCCCCCCCCCACTTATTAATTTTTCAATTTTTTTCCAACCTCCAGACCTCATTAGGACCCCCATTTATTAATTTTAAGGAATTGACTTTTTTTAGAAACTCCCTCATTTCATTTCCTTTCTTTGTTAGTGCTATTTACACCCAATTTTCATGGCAAAATAGCATACTGCTGTATTTATTTTAGTTTTATGCTTTATGACAGCCTGTTTTTGTTCTTTCCATCCTTGTATAATCATTTAAAGCCTTTTCTCAAATTTTGACACCCCATTTATTAAATTTTGGAAGTTTTTCTGACCCCCTGTTTATTTGGACCTCCCTCCTATTTATTTGGCACTTGAGAGTATATGGAATTGAGAGGAGAATTGTGTGCATTAGTAAAGCAATTCTTGTTATCACAAATGATGAAATGGAGTGAAAAAAACACCACATGCTTAATGAATAACAAAACAGAAGAAATCAAAGCAAATATAAGCCATTGACCTCAGAGGTCAAGCAAATAATAAGCAAATAATAATGGTGTTTTTATAACATCCTTGAAAGAACTGTGTTGCCAACAGTGATTCCTGTATCTATGTTTTGAATAATATGCCTATTTATGTGTTGGAAGGATGGAGCCCTCAGCTATGATGAGACTATTACAGTGCATCCTGAAAAGCATTTTTATCAACCTAAATCTTACAATGCTATTATGGCTCCCCATTTTAATTAACTCAACAGGCATTTGGTTTGAAGGTCAATTGTGACTATGATCAGAGTGACTTAATTACTGGGGTTGAGATTGACAGGAAAGAAAGAAATTCTGCATTCTTGCACCCTTTTGATGATGTTAATGTAACAATTGGACATGGTAGGTGAGTCAAATCTATGATGATCTTAAGCAATCATTTAGTAGAAATCATACTGCATGTAGTCATGTCTGCAGTTAAGGTATGTGAAGCACAGGAGCAGAGGGGTTAGTATAAATTTGCAGTAGTGGAAGATGTTCTTGCAACCAGTGTGTTCCCCTAGCTCCCAGTAATTGAGCTTGTGGATTTGTGACAAAGTTGCATAAATATTGATCTACCAGTAGCAGTAATTGACAACAGCCAAGAGATCCTCCCCACAATAGGTATAGCAGTGTCTGCCCAGTGGCGTAACAGACACTCAGGGTCCATAGGAATTCAACAAGACTGGAGCCACATTTGAAATTCATAAATAGCCTGTTGGTACTACATAACTTTACCACAGCACGAAAAAGCGGCAACATTCTTTTGATATACTGAAAAGCTTTTTTCGTCCAACACTTATCTGAGCATGAAACGTTGGATAGTGATTTAAGTGTTTTGAAATCTGTTTACATCAAGACTCAAAACCCAGTCTTGTGTAGACAAAAGAGTTCGTTTTCTTATTGGGGCTCTTCAAGTAAACAATGTTAATAGGCCCTAATTGGTCACACTTGGGGCCAATTGGACACATCCTATCACATTAAATGCATCTAGATATATATTTCGGGTAACCTGTAGGTCACTATCCGACGTTTTCATACTCTGATGAGTGTCAGACAAAAAGCTTTTAAGTATGTCAAAAGGATGTTGCCACTTTTTTGTGCTGTGGTAAAGATTTGAAATTCACTCCAAATAACACCAAAAGTTTATCACTTTACTCTAAAATCCAAAATAGATTGGGGGGTCAAAAATAAGCAGGGGAAGGGGAAGAGGTAGACATGTAGACATATAGGAAGCAGCTTCTAGACATGTCTTTTCTTATGATGCACTAACATCACCTAAATATAGTAAAACACAAGACAGAACAAGAAACTGAGTTTTAATGCAGTCCCTGTGTTCATATCTTCAGAAAAATGACAAACTTAACTTTGAAGCAACTCTAAAATTTCTAAAATTACTAAGTAGAGGGAGGGGATCAAAATAAGAAGCAGGGGGCTACAACCTTTATAGGACCCCTTTAGGTCCTCAAAAGCTTGGGTTCATTAGGAGTTGTCCTAATCCTAACCTATGTTGATTACCCCCACTGTGTTTGCCACTGATTTACATCTTCAAGCTTTGCTTGAATAGTGTTGTGGTGGAACTATTTCTACACCCTTTCTCCAAAAGTCTAAAGTTATCCTTGCTACAGTGTATCTTAATGAGAACTTAATTTTTTCTCTTACTATTTCTCCCATAGTGCTGGTCTTGAACTACTGGAACAGGAGCCATTAGTTGACATAGTGCTTGTTTGCTGTGGAGGAGGTGGTTTCTTGGCAGGTGTAACTGCAGCAATAAGACTTTCTGGTAACAAAACAACAAAGATATATGGAGTTGAACACATGATATGTAAGATATCATCTGACACTTAGCCCTTCCCCTGGGATTTATATGATCCTTCCAATGAGATGTCCTTGGCTTTCTTGCTTTGCCAATTTTGTATTTGTGATAGAAAATAATTCACAGAGGTTAGAGAGTTATTTTTTGTTCAGTAGGTTGACACATACTGTAAATAACCACTTAAGGCTCTGAGTGCTTACTTAAAAACAAACAATTTGGATGGACCCTTATTCAGACTTTGGAAGTTATTAAGAAGAGGAAGAATAGATATCTAAACATAAATCATCTTTCTATGGAATAGATTCTAATATAATGTTCCAATCAATCATCTTCATTGTCCTCCATATCATCATCAAACTGTAAAATTGGAATTACAGTATGTGTACAATAGTCATTGAAGTCAACAGAGAGTATGTACTTGTGAGAGAATGTAAACATATGTGAGTTTAAAGTCAAAGAAAATTGAAGAGCCACTGCTTCTTTTCACTCATTCAATACATACCAAGAGCTTATTCAGACCAGTGTCCTTATTCAGACTGGGCACTTGTTCGGACCTGGGTGCTTGTGAGAAATATTTTTCCAAACCTGGGTGCATAATTAAGCATTGGTGCTTATATTTGAGTCCTGGGCGCTTAATCAGTAATTTATGATAATCTATATCTCATCATGAAAAAGGAGTGGGTGGTACATGACTTTTCAACTCTTTATAATGATGGTATGACCCTCATTATTCAATTAGATATTGCATCACAACAGGGACACCTACACTGGAGGGGGGTGGGGGCAGCTTACCTTGGTATGACTTTAAGACCAATATACTAAACATTGTCCTTTTAGAAAAGAGTTTGAAGACAAAAATCTACCCTTGTGGAGGAACATAAATATACTACATAGATATGCCCTCAGAGGAAGCTTTGCCCACCCCTGCTTCACAAAACATATCTTCCATGTGAGCAAACATTCTACTTGCTAGTATGTAGCAACTTGGTAGTTTGCCTTTTCTGGGTACTCTCGTGAGATTACTGCCTTTACTTGGAAGGATGGTTATTTAGGCTTAAAACATTTTGAAACTTTGCATAGTTGCACAATTAATAGGCAGAGGTCAGGGGGTTGAAAAACTCCAAATATTAATAAACGTCACCCTTCTGTTTGGCACATGAGAGTATATAGCATTGCTTGTATCCTGGGAACTGCATCATCTTTCTACCTAATCACATTGCTTGCACATTTGAAAAAATAAATTGAACTACATCACAATTCTTTTAGCATGCACAATGTTTGACAGTTTAGTACAGGATAAAATATCATACATGACAGAAGATCCAGCTAAAACGATCTGCCATGGAATATCAGCTCCATATACAGGTAACTGCAATTGAAATTTGTGCTTTCCCTGCTTCATTTGCCTCATAATATAATGTTTGCATTATTCAAGTGTATTGGCTTAGTTGACAAACTACTGAGCAATCTGAAAAATGCCTCATTTGCCAAGTCACTCCACTTGCATAAATCCTAAACTTCCAAACACTTCTCAAAAATGAGAATCTTTTTAGCTGGCATTTTTCTGATAGCATTTTACCTTCCTTAGAAGATAATTTTGCACTAAATAATAAAAACATTCAAGTATGTTTTTGCAGGCCCCCTCCTGGCTTCAAAGACTGAAACAAAGTCATATTTTATTGATATAAAAAGCAGGGCATTTAAAATGAAGGAAGTTGAAAAACAATTAACAATGCTGATGATCATTCTTGTGGTTATGTTTTTGAGATCTGTGTGTGAAAGAGTACTCACAAACAATAAGGTTTCCTGTGTTGAATTCAAGATGAAATATGAGATATAAATTCTCAACCTATAACCTAATAAACAAGACCTGAATTGTGGGAAATATATGACCTCCAGAATGTGAAATCCTATGCTGCATCTTTATTTGCCCAGAGTCTGGGTGCCAACCACCTATACTAGCAGAATTTCACATTTTTTATTGACCTCTAAGCTAGATATTTTTACCTCATTCTATAGGAGATATACCATTCAAAGTTTTTCGAGCACTTGGGGATGGAATTATAAAGATTGAAGAAAATGACATCAAAAGGTGAATATACTTGTTATTTGTTCAACACCAATTATTTATATTCTGGAATGGCACCCATTTACATTATGGATACCAGAGACCTCTTACGCTCTTTCCTGCCCCCCTATCATTCCCTCATCATTCCAGCATTCCATGTAGTCAACTTACAAAGGTGATGAAACTATTTGTTCATGAATGAAAAATCATTTTCAACAGATTAAATTTTACAGCTGTGCTGAAATGTTTTCAGTAACAAATTTTAGGGGGTAAGGGGCCAAATACAGGATATTTAAAAAGATCACCTTTTCACTTGAGCCTCGATTTTCTTATAAATAGACCTTTTCTCATGAAGTACATGTGTAATCGACAAATATTCCCAAGTGTTTGTCAAGTACAGGAGTTTCTTCTAAAATGCTCGGCCAATTCAGCCCCCCTGATTTTTCTTGAAAAGCTGCCACTGAATGTTTTTCCAGTAATTTTAAACATTGCAGTCTATCATTGTGTTTTAGGACTGTGAAACTGCTCTATGAAATGGGACTTGTAGTTGAACCATCAGGAGCTGCAGCTGTTGCTGCTGTTCTATCAGATAGAGTACCAGATATTGCTGGCAAGAGGGTTGTAGCTTTTATAACTGGAGGAAATGTCAGTCCACATGAATTGGAGAATGAATGTGATGTCAGAATTTGAGGTGTTTTTGGTGACAACTATATTCTGCAAGCCAAAATCAAGCTTCCAAGGTACATGGAAAATGCATCAATTTGCCGCTGGTTCACTTGGTGCACAAAGATGCTGCTGGTTCACTTGGTACACAAAGATAACCTTTGTTACAAAAGTAACAACTGGGAAAGAATAACCACCAATTAAGAATTGAAACACAAGAGGGAAAATTGTAAAATTTATGATTCTATGCTATAGACAGGGTCCATACCCAATATGAAATTCCCTGAATTTTCCCTGACCAATAGTCGAAAACACCCAATTTTCCCCTGACCTCAATTTAACATATGTGCAAAAGTAGGTGAGGAAAATGAAACCTAATACAGGGTTCATATGCATCCTGCATAATAATTTTTCTGACTTTTCCTGACTTTTTTCTTGAAAATGTAGGTATTTTTCCTGACTCCATATCAAGAATACATAATATTTCTCCTTACCAACTGGTGCTACAAATCGTTTGACTGACCCACTTCTTAAAAGTAAGTAATGGACTAAATTTTGCCAAAAGAAAAGGTGCCTCTCTTGTCAACTGCTGTCTCAATCAAGAAAACAAATATGAAAACCTCAACAATCCAGAAACTCTCTGCATTTGTCAATATACCAAATAAGTTGAATGACTACCACTGACGCAAGGGACACATTAACAGTGGTCAGTTTGTATTACACTATTGATGAGTTGCACAATCATGCCTTCAACCTACACTCTTAAAATGTCTAACACCTGCACTTTACACTTTACAGGCATAAACTTAAGTGAAGCTCTTCAATATAGTAAAACGCTAATAGTCTTTAATAACATTCTCAAAAGAAAACATTCTTTCAATTGTTTTCTGATAATAATGAGTAATTTCAACTAACTCATAAAATGACATAGCTTCAGAATTTTTTTGGGATGTCTTAGATTTTTGCCATACAAAATTGTATATTGCAATGAAACAAATATAAGAAAATCTTTGCTGTAGTAATAAATGTAATATAAAACACTGTCTTCGCTAAGTTTGAAAGTTCTTATTTGATTGATAGGGTGTAGCAATTCTGTGTCAAGTGTATCCCACCTACATGTTTTGTTAATTAAGAAAGTTTTTTCAGCCCAGACAGAAACTTTCTGAGCTTTCTCATGATTCCATTATCAAAACTTTCTTAAGACTGTCTTAAGAAAATTTTTCCTTCTAATATTTGGTGCATGGACAATACAGGAAGGCAAAAAAGTTCCATGTATACCTGAATTGATGATAAATCTTGGTGAATAACAGAAGTTAAATTGTTAGAGGGTAGCCAGCATAACATATATAACACTCTGTACACAGATAAATTAAATTTCACTTTAAGACTTTCTTAAGTCTCAAAAATCCAGTACTGAACTTTCCTAACTTTTTGAGCAGCTGTGTACTACTTTCTTATAAACCTTTCTTTTAAGCATGTATTCATTTTTGTGACTTCTGCAGAAGTTCTGGACACCAAGGAAACATAAGACTTCTGTCTGGACACCAAGAAAACTGAAACAGAAGCTACCAACTTCTCAGAAATGAAGGTGCACAAGCACTACTCTTGCACAATGGAAAGTAGACCTGTAGCAAGAATGTCTATAAAGGGTAGCCATGGCGATTATAGACCCCAACTGCAATCACTGTGGTATGAAATAGGAGAGAATATGGGATCTGGGGGCTTGCTCCCTGAAAAATTTTCCAATGCCACACCCCCTAGAATTCTGGAATGTGGTGTCTTCAAGTCTTTTTTCCTTTCATGTGGTATGAACTGCTCTTTTTTATCTCCCCCATACCCTCACAAGTGTTTACCCCTGCAGCTACATCCAAGATAATAAAAAATTCAAACATCTGCATGATTGAATTGCATTCTCACTTTATGAAATGACATTTTGGAATTACAGATTGTGCCTTTGCAGTTCAGACTGCATGTTTGCATTTTAAACTCGACAAATGAAACTTTACATTGACAATATAACTCTACAATGGGCACCACAGAATTTATTTGACTGATAAAAATTTCTGACTTTTTCCTGACTTTCTTTAAGTTTCAAAAAAATCCTGACTTTTCATGACTTTTCCTGACTGCCCTTAAAACTATACTTTTTTCCTGACTTTTCCCGACCGTTTGAGCCCTGTAATAGATAGATAATGTACAGGAACTTGCTATAGCACTATGCACAGTGATAAAGTTCACATTTACTGACAACAAATAGGACATTCATTTTGCTGGTAACTATGCAAAGAGATGATGAAAATGACATGTGGACTAAATAATGTTTTCCCTGACTTGGATAAAACTATAGAAAATTCCCTGACTATTCCTGGTTTCCCCTGACTTTTCATAAAATGGACTATTTCCAGGTTTTCTAGGTCCAGCCCAGTATAGAGGTGCCCTATTGGTGCTAATACTTTCCATCTATTTCTACCTGTTACTGTCTGCTTTATACGGAGAAGAATCTGACTAGGCGAAAGTCAGATGGCTATTTTCTACCCTTTGCAGAGAATGACAAGGGTTATGAAGCCCTGCTGTTTCTGAAGCTGTTCAATCAACCATCTACATGCTATCTTAGAATTAACACCAAAAAATTTCCACAAAATGCTGTCTATGTACATGAAATGATGCCTAACAAGAATTTACACAACTAAGCAAAACTGCAGTAATTAAGCTACCAAGCATTAACAAATTGGCCATTAGCAATGTTTGCTCTTGCAATGGTGCTACTAAGACCAGCAAAATATGCTGTGTTTACAAGTAGACATGATAAAAAACCCCAGGTTAAAGTACAGAGGTGAAAGCTACACAAAGTGAGGCAAGTCAATAAGCAAGTGTCCTTTCTGGATCCTGGGTTGGCCTTTGGATTGCTAATAATATGTGCTGTCAAATGTAGCAAAAGCATGGGAATTACTTGGCAGAAGCAAACAGTTGCAACTTGAAATATAAAAGCAGCTTTATTTCAGGAAATTCAGTAGTTGATTTTCACTTTTTGGTTGTATATGGGAACTACGCAACATCTGATTATACAATTTGTGACTCATAATGCCCACAAAACAGTTATTATTTACCCAAGAGCTCCTCAAGAACAAAATTCATCCAATAATTTAACCAAATTGTGCTGTAGAAGATATAACTGGCATAGTTTCTTGACATGTACCTACATAGTACTCTGGATACTGTCTAATTCAACTATCAGCAATTTAACTATCACAAATTCAGAGGTTGGGATGAGTGTTCTAACTTCTATGAAACAACACTAACCTTGCATATCATTGGAGACTGATTCATGTTTTAAATTGCCTATCTGAAGTAGCCCACCACCTTTCTGCAAACAACTGCCTTGTTTCTAAATTCCTATATGCAAAAACTGAAAAGGCCACTCTGTTGACAACAAGGACATCATAAATATGGTAGAAAGTATCAATTGTGTTCAAAGATTGAGGTGGGAAAATGAAAAATGCATTACCTAATTGAAAAGCCCAAATTGTGGGGGTCTAAAAGCATAAACCAGGGAAATGCTGGGAGGTAGAGGTGCAACAGAGTATCACACTCCCTATTTCTTGCATCAGTCATTAGTAATTATCTGGTTTGTCAGTAAAGTAATTGAATTCTTGAAGGAAATGAGTTAACCTAATGCTATGATATCTATGATCAAACTGTCATTAAGCCTCTTTTGCCACATGCCCCCACTCAAAAGTCCTCCAGCACATCACTGGCATAAAGAGACCTATACAGGTGTGAGTTGTTTCATAAGATCACTGAATTGTACAGTTGAAATTGCACCAGTAACACCAACAGTACAGTAGCTAATGCTGAATTGAAACTATCCAATACCTACAGATGGAGAAGTGTGGTAGACATGGGGAAGGGGCCATGGGTGTTCATTTCTAGTAGAAAAACTGAATAGTCTAACCATGGAACTGTGGGTTGAAATTGTGCGGTTTTCGATGCACAGGCAACCTGTTGTCATGAGTTTTTCCCATACTTCTGTCTTGCTGTACTGGATAGCTTGAATTAGGGACCTGGAGAAATACAATGGAAATAATGGTCAATGGGAGACAATTGTGAGAAAAAGCTTGACAGAAACCCAGATTGAGAAGCAACCTGGCGACAAACAAGAAATTGAACACTTGAGGAAAATAGAAATTACCTGAACGTGGAAAACAGTTAGAATTCATTTGAGTTCTAAATATTGGAACCAGGCTAAAGAGAGCCTCTTGAGCACAGTTATCACAAGACATACGGGTAATATACCCCACCAAACATATTCATTGGACTAGAAGACTATGAACATGTACCTGTCTGCCAATGTGCTTTGGTGAAAGGTAGGAATATGTTTTCCCCACCTCCTTTCCTGAAAGTGAATCTTCGTTTGACAGTATATAATCTGTTTCTACAACTTTACTTGCCAATAGAGGGAATTCATTATTTTTTTCGACTCCACTTCTTCCAGATGCTAGGAAAAAAAACAGATTTAATCAAGCCATGTGTGACTCACCATAAGCATCTTCAAACACAGTGTTGCTGTGGGGAAAATGGGCAGCCCCCACAAAACAAGTTCCACCTCCCTTGATGGGCAAGTCCCAAGAACCAACACCATATGTCTTGGAATAAAAGTCTTTTTTATATAAAAGTAGTTAAGAAGAAAGTTAGTTTGATTGCATAAAATATACACAATTTCAGTACTGGATTTTTGAAACAAAAAGCACTGTGAAGGGAACAAGAACCATTAAAAGGGGGCCAAACATATGCATCATAACTATTCTGGAATTGGAGGGGGAGGTGGTCAGTCCAAAAATATTTGTCAAGAAAAAAATTGAGATTTTATAGTAAGATGGTATATTCAAGCTTGCAGACCACAATGTTCACATACTCTAATTATCAAGAGACCATATTAAGGTAACATTTTGGATCAGTTGAACCAGCCCTGTGGAGTACAAAAGTTTCTAATTCGACATTGTCCCCCGTGAACTACTGATTCACAGAATGCTCAAGGGCAGTTTGATAAAAAGAGGCTAATTCAAAAGTTAGGGTTATGGTTAGGAGTGTAATTTGTAGTTTTCAAGATGAGTGCAAATGAGCTTTCTGCATTGACTCCAAAATCTTTGATCAAGGAGTTATGAGAAATTAGACAACCAAAATAATTAGGGGGAGGTTGAGCAGAAATAAAAACTTTTACAAGGGCATCTTGAGTAAAAGCTTCTATTTGATGAGACTTTGTGTCATTGTTGGCAATTTTCTACTGGAAATATCTTATTTTAATCTCCTATTGCAAATGAGTCAAGATGAACTTGGAGTCAAGAAATCTACTAGAGCTGTACAAGAACCAAAACAATGATGTGGGGCTGTGGAGCTAAAAATCTAGGTCCATTTCCCAGGGATAATTATATTTCACTTTTAAATATTTCTATATGGTGGCTCATGTCTGTTTTTGGGGGGGGGCAAGTAAAAAACTACTCACAGTAAAAAAAATGTATAAATTTTACACAATGTTTTTATCCACAATAGTGCTAAAAACTATGGAAATAAACAGTTAAAGTACCTCTTTCTTTAGAGCTACCGAGTGATGGGTATTCTTCACTTGGACTAACAGGTTCAAACATAGGCCCATTTGAAGATACCTCAATGGTCTGTTGTTGTGGTTGAGATATCTCTTGGATAGTGACACCAGGGGGGAGTAATCCTATGTTTGTTGTCACCAAAGTCGAGTCCCTTCCGGGCAGTGGGGCAAATGAGTTGGACAGTGAAAGAGTTCGGGGTGTCAACAGTGAATCGGTGTCAGCGAGTAAGTCAGATTTATAATTGGACAGGTTCTTGCTTGTAACGTTTTCGTTGCTATTTGTGGCGCTGTTGTGTACAACTGATGTTGGCTTGGCCTTCTTGCGGTTCTGATACTCTCTAAGTGACATCTAAAAGAGAAAATGCATGGAGTGATGAATAAAGCTATGGTAGATAAGCAGCTAATGGAACAACCTTATCATTGTTTTCAATTTCAATTCTGTATTCATGGTAGCCACTGTCAATCTAAATACATTATTTTTCAAGGGGTGGGACAAAAATTTTCCATGCTAAGAACTGAAATACAAAGTGCTGCATTTATTTGCATTTTATACACAATAAAACAAGTGAAACAAAAAAAAGTGCTCAAAAGGATTTTAGAAAAAAGAGCCCTATAGTGGATCCTTGTGCAACACCAAATGGATTAATGTGCAGGTACTAGCTGAGGTAACCCCTTAAATTGCTGCTTTCAGGCCTAATAAAAGAACAACAGAATTACCTTTAACAATTTATGGCAGTTTACTGCAAACATGACTTAGAACACAAATGCTGGGCAAAGGGCATTGAGTCAGCATGGTTGAGAAAGAGCAGAAATATAAAAACCTAAAACAAACCTTTTTCTTAGTGTTTGGAGTGAATTCCTTCTCGCTTGGTTGCTTACGTTCTGAATTTAATCTGATGGGCGTTGAATCCTCTACAGAGCTTACAGAATCCGACCTGATAAAAGAATGTCCATCTATACTGTCCCAACTGCTTCGAGACGACGAAGAACTCAAGCGTGGATCTCTTAAAATTGACGAGGGCTTAACCTGAAGTTCAGTAGGTACAACACATAAATGCGAGCTACGTATAATTTGTTCAGATTCTATAACTGAATTTTCCGTATTCGACATCGTATCGGACGTACTGACGTTCACGAAAGAGTTTATCTCTGACTTACTAACCAAAGTTCTAATTTCTTCTGATTTGTCGGATGCGTCATTTAATAGCACTGCAGTTGTAGGAAAAGTACCTAAGGCATCCGCCTTGTGAACTTTTGAGTCTTTCGTTAAATCCGGCCTAATTTCCACATTCGATGATGACGTTAAGTGAGGTTCCAGGCTGATTTCCGACATCAAACGAGAGTCCGCCTTCTCTGAGTTCTCCACAGAGTTATATATTGAAGCACAATTTGAAACCTCACTACGTTCATTGGCTTCTAACGCTTTCGATATAGAGTTATCACAAGCATTCACGAGTGTTTCCTCTTTTGAAGGAGAGCTATTTACAACATTAACATCTGCAGTCACTTCAATCCTGGAAACTTCCCGATTATCCAATACAGTTTCACAGTCTAAAATATGAGATTTCTCACTGGCACTTATCTCTTCGGATTTGAATTCTACATTTTCTTCGATTTTACTACTGTCAAGAGTTTCATTACCAAGAAGTTCCCCTTGAGGTGTATTGCTTTGACTGATGGATAATAGAGTATGTGAGTGTGTTTCTGAGGTCAAACTATCTTTCTCAGAATCACTAACTGGTAAATATCCTTCACGTTCCTTTCCAGTTTCTACAGTACCATCACTACTACCTGTGACGACATCTTTTTCTGATTTTCCATCGGCCGATTGGAGCATTACCTCCCTTAATCTACGCTTCTTTAAAGGAATGTAATCTGCAAGACACAGGCAAACAATTATATATATACATACATACATATATAAATATATATATATATATATATATATATATATATATATATATATATATATATATATATATATATATATATATATATATATATATATATATATATATATATATGTATATATGTATGTATGTAACAATCCAAAAGAACTGTAAAGTCAGAGTGCTCAATGCGATAGGAAGAGCTATATACTTCAGAATAAATCTTAAAAACCAAAATAAAAGTGTTGCTTGAATCCAATTAAAATCACATTTGATTTTAATTGGATTCAAACAACACTTTTATTTTGGTTTTTAAGGTTTTATTCTGAAGTAGAATATATATATATATATATATATATATATATATATATATATATATATATATATATATATATATATATATATATATA
>OLMO02000003.1:2511216-2527941 GCA_900291935.2 Cassiopea xamachana | reverse complement strand
TATATATATATATATATATATATATATATATATATATTTATATTTAAACACACGCACATACAATAACGTGATGCTTAAGTGCTAACTGAAACTATAATACCATGAAGCAGGAGGATGCAAAGTGCTTAATACCATGAAGCAGGAGGATGCAAAGTGCTAAGTGTTACTAAATACACTCTTTTTTTTATAAGAGTAAAGTCTATAAGAATATTGAGGCTCAAAATTGCTAAAATTTAAGAATAATTTAAGAATATTGCCAGGCTCAACCTTCATCAAAACTAAAATATTTTGATAATCGAATCAAATTTAATTAAGAGTTTCCTCCCAAAACAAAACATTTGTTACTTTGACGCTATATATATCTATATGTTTTAAAATTCGTCGAAATTTATGGTGAATCAACACATCAAAAATGATTTAATATGTTTCTTTGATCTTAAGGCGAATTTACACCTTGTGTTGAGCAAGAACAATTTAAGAATAATTTAAGAATAATCTGAGGCTCAAAACCGAAAATTTTTAAGAATATTGAGGCTCAGAAAAAAATTAGGTATTCTTATAAAAAGAAAAGAGTGTAATAACGTAAACGCTATATTAGCCCCCTGCCTCTCTCTCCAATAAGCCCCATCTCCAGGACTGTACACAATAAACAGCCCCCAAAGCTTAATAGAGCTTTTACGGTATATACACAAAAACTAGGGCCCCACTTTTTGGGAATGATTTAAGGTTCACTTAATGTTTTGTTTTATAAGAAAACTATCACTTTGATTGAGCCTCAATTTTCTTAACATTGCCCGAAAATGAGCCTAAAGATATTCTTAAAATCTGATTAACTTTTACTCTTAAACTCTTTAAAATGGATTACAATACCTTTGTTTATCATGTATACTCATTCTATCATTAACATTTTGAACGAAATAATGACGTAATATTTATTTTTGGCCAACAAAAACACTTCATTTTGGAATTGAGCCTTGTGAGTTTGTTAAGATTTTTCTAAGATTTTGGCAATTTGAGCCTCATTTTCCTATAAAATTTTTCCTTATAAAAAAAACGTCCTACAATAAAATTCAATAGTTTAAACATACTTTTCGGTGTTTTGAAGACGTATGATGCAATGTGTTCGGCTTTCTTCTGGATGCTGAAATCGTTGATAAAACTGGAAAGGGAGACTGGCGATATACCATTTCTACTTCGCATCTCAGTGACTGTGTATCTGTCATATTGCACCAGCCATCGCTACAAAAAGAAAGGGAGGTGAACATTGGATACATACATGTGCATGGTGGAATAGCTAGTCAAAAAGTTGCAGACCTTCTAATAGCAGTGCAAGTCAACTGTTTGGAAGCATATAGGAATTTTTTACTCCATGCCCGGGACGAAATTGGTGCAAGAGCAGTAATTCACGAGTACACGCTGATCTGCACGAGCGATAGCTCTTTACAGGGTTTATACAAATTCCTTAAAAAAATTTTCAAAACTTCTCCAAACCTTTTCCATAGCCAAATTACCAAATTTCCAAAACCATGAAATACATTTTCGCGTTCATTTTCAAGCCCAATAAAAATGGAAAACATTATATTTTGACTTTTTGGTGGACTATCTTTTATATTATAAATAGTAACATGAACTAAAATATGCAATGTTTAATACGGCTTTACGTTATATCTATTTTAGCATATTTTAGAATTTTCCCAACAAAAATCCAACACTTTTCCATAGCCTTTTAGAAAAACTTCTCTTTTTCAAAAACTTTCCACATGCTGGAAAATGGCATTATTAATTTCCAAAACTTTCCAAAACTTTCGAAAAACCGTGCGAACCCTGTTTTTCATTATTTGAGCCTGCGAGTGCAATTCAATATTTGCCTATCTGCAATACAGAGTTTCTTGTTAGTGAGGCATGCTGAATGTCCTATTCAGGATAAATCAGGATAAAGCAGAGTTATGAACACAAAAGGTGACATTCACTAGTGGTGGAGTTGCGACAACAAAGTTCCAATTTGGCATGTGCGATTGCACGATTGATAGTGATGTTCGCACGGGAGATTTTTCACTCGTGATGGGGATTTTGCACGTGTGGACACGCGTACGCGCGATCGCACTTGCCTCTGGGCATGGACTGACTTCTACTGCAGAGATGCACAGGGTTTCCACTCGTTTTTCATCAAAATTTTAAAAGGACATTTAGATCAAATTGAGGAGATTTCTTCGCCCAATTTTTTGGAGGTTTTGCAGATTCCAGAGAAACTAAGTAAGCGTTGAGGTCATTATAGTATATCAGAAAAAGCCATTATGCCTATTCAAAAAATAATAAATTCAAGGTAGAACTTGAGAGAATCGACGATTTGACCATTTTTTTATTATGACAAACTATCAAAAAATACTTTATCAAATAGTGTAACTGCTGAAAAGAAATTAAACTTATGAAAAATTTAGGAGAAATTTTAGGAGAAGAGCAGAATAGTCCTGAAATGTTAGGGCTTTTTAGGAATTCTTTGTAGGATAGTTCTCCTTTTCTAGGATATTCTAGGATTTTAGGAGGCGTGGGAACCTTGATGCAGAACTAGGACAATTACTGTTGACCCGTGGTAGTGTCCTACGAAGCCTTTGTCCAGCTAAAAAACCAGTTCTATTCACAGGGTTCATACCCAATACGCAAATCAAAACTGCCTGACTATTCACTGACTTTTTCCAGACCAATAGTCAATAACACCCACTTTTTCCTTGACCCAATTTAACATATCTGCAAAATTAGGTAAAGGAAACGAAGCCTAATGGATAGATAATGTACAGGAACTTGCTATAGCACTATGTAAAGTGATAAAATTAACATTTACTGACAACAAATAGAACAACCACTTTGCGAGTAACTATGCCAAGAGATGATGAAAATAATACATGGACTAACTAATCTGTTTTCCCTGAATTGGATAAAAATCATACAAAATCCCCTGACTATTCCAGGTTTTCCCTGACTTTTCGCAAAAATGGCCTATTTTGCAGGTTTTCCAGGCTCAATATGAACCCTGACTCAGTGATTGTTGGGGACATAGAGCAGACTGGAAAACAGCTGGCTCTGTGACGTCTTCTAAACAATTACTAGCTAGACCACTGACCAAGTGCCAGGTTCAGTCTCATTCCTCCACCAGAACTTATGGGGAAAGCGAGATATATATTGATTGAATTATTAATGAACTGATTAAATAACTGAAGGCCTGAAAATTAATCACATGACCAGCTGATAGCCACTCAGCAATTCAAACGATTGGCTAACTGATTGGTTGGTCGACTAGTCGTCGTTTGATTGATCATTGCTCAATTGATTGACTGATTGATAGATCGGTTGATTGATTAACAAATTCTATTTCCCGCAACTGCATCAACGTAAAATACGAGCCAAATTAGAAAGTTCTTTTTGATTGCCCTCATCCTTCATGCAGGGGTGATTTCTAGGGGGGCGAAGCCCCCATGTTAAAATTTCTGCTGATTTTGGGGGGCTCAGCCCCTCTAAAACTCTTGTATTGGCTTGGCTTTGCAGAGTTTATTGGCCTTGCTTCAAAAGTGCTATGATCAATTGTGCACTGCTATATGGTTATTGAGGCATTTCTTATTGTTGATTATACTATATCAGTATTAAACTAAATTATCACGTTTCCATCTTTGGAAATATAGGCGTGGTTGTAGCTGGACCACACCCAAAATATGGGCGTGGTTGTGCCTAGAGCCCCCCTTGTTAAAATTTTTAGAAATCACCACTGCCTCCATGGGTACCTAAACTAATACTTTCCTACTAGCTTTTGAAAAATGCACAACAATACATTCACTCACCTTTTTCAAAGAGCCAAAATACTTGCAATCCCCTGTTGATCGCTTGGTGGGCGACTTTCCAGTCGGCGTTAATGTCGCGTTTTCCCTCGTCATCATTTCTCCCATAACTTCTTCTGCCGTTACCATCCCATTGCTGGTCGTTACTGAGTCCCGCGGGCTGCCCGCAAATACGAAGCCACCATCACTGTGACCCGCAATCTGGAGAAGGCCATTCAAGACACTTCGCTTGTCCTGCACTGATAGGCAATGTCCAGACGGGGAAGCTAAGTTGCTTGAAGTATCCACAGAAAGAGTGCTGTTTGCTTGGGGAACTGGGGGACTGAGTTGACCAGGGGTTGAGGGGGGCGTCGGGCTTCCAGCGACTGTTTCAATGTAGTCTCTCTTCTGCCGGCGAGATGGATCTTTGAGGCTTGGAGCAATTTTGTCAATTGCAACCGACAATGACAGATTTTCCTATTCAAAAATTGAAATGTCAGTATTCTCAAATGGCTCATATTTTATATATAAGTAACGGCATGTGGCCACATTGACAGCTTCAACAATTTCTACATAGCAAAATTTTCCATGCTCAATTAGCAAAATACCACCCAAACAGAATGGAAAAATGTACTTCATGTAGTACAATGTACTTCATGTAGTACAATGAATCAATCATGGCGCTACAATAAAACCTGCTGATCAAGTGTGAAGCTCAACTGAAGTAAACACTCACCCTGTCCCTGCGGCTCTTTGGCTTCAGTAGGCCATTGTGCTCAGGGGTATGCTGCACAGTTGCCAGATGCTCCTGAACAGTGGTAACATTACCCTGTGCTGATACCGAATTTGCAAAAACTTCAGGCGAGAGTGGGTCTGAAGAACAGCTGGATATTCTCGGTCGCCTGTGGGATAAATTTGATAAAAGTAAGTCAGTGAGAATCATAAACATGCAAACAGAGGCCGACTGGACCCAATACTGCAGAAGGCGATTCAATGAAACAAAACTTCACTGCTTCTCTCTCTCTCGCATGCCGAAAATTCATTTTTATGCATAGTTAGAAGTAGAACTTGATTTTGTACTACTAGTAGAAGAGCGAAGAAGTATAGTATTGGCTACACTCTGTTCATTTTATAAGAATACCTAATTTTTTTCTGAGCCTCAATATTCTTAAAAATTTTCTGTTTTGAGCTTCAGATTATTCTTAAATTATTCTTAAATTGTTCTTGCTCAACACAAGGTGTAAATTCGCCTTAAGATCAAAGAAACATATTAAATCATTTTTGATGTGTTGATTCACCATAAATTTCAACGAATTTTAAAACATATAGATATATCTAGCGTCAAAGTGACAAATGTTTTGTGTTGGGAGGAAGCTCTTAATTAAATTTGATTCGACTATCAAAATATTTTAGTTTTGATGAAGGTTGAGCCTGGCAATATCTTAAATTATTCTTAAATTTTAGCAATTTTGAGCCTCAATATTCTTATAGACTTCATTCTTATAAAAAAAAAAGAGTGTATAGTGTCTGTGGTGCGGAGGAGCGATGGTCCCATGCAAGCCTTGGCTGAATGCTCCCTCCCTGACTACCCAGCAGCGATTGTTTACCATGCGGCAACACTGGGGAGATACACGTCTTTTTCAATAAAGAACCTAGCTCATGGCCTAGCTCTAGAAGTTCCTTATTTTTGGCTCTTTTTACCAAATCCTAGTACTAAAAGTGTCTTAATCGTTCCTTAATCTTCACTGCAAATATAGTGCCGTAGATGTGGTGCAGACACAAGAAAACACCAAAATTCTTAATGGTACTTTTAATTTTGACGAGGACTCAAGACTAAAAGTACAAATAAGATAGGAAAGAGGTTCCATGTGAGTTTTAGCTGTAAATAAATGCAGCTGGCTGTCTAATTCATAAATCAGTTAAAAAATTGTTCAAATTGAACAGTTTCTTAGGACTTTTTCCGTTAGTAGTATAAGCTCTATAAATATTTTGGCCGTTTACCTTTAGGTTCCTTATAAAAAGGAAAGCGTGTAAGGGCGGTGAGAAATGCAGATTCCAGTCCCTTTGACATTCATGATGCAATGCGTGCTTGCTGGCGTCGCTTTGCAAAAAGCATAATCAGGTACCTGTTTTCCCTACGCATATGATGCAACCAAACGAATTAAGTGAAAACGCTCCAATGGATCACGTACTTGAAATCGAAACGAAAATTCAGCTATGAACAATGGGCTTGGAAAAAGCACCTTTACAAGGGGGTATCGTACAATCAACAAGGAAGCTAAAACACTGAACATTGCCACAAAATAGCCTTTCTTAATGCACCATAACCATGGTCTGCATAAATTGGTTTTGCCAACTAGTCCCCCCTGTGTCTTATGAGATAATAGTACAATCTTAATAATAATAGTATAATACTCTGCTGCATTGTTGCGGGGGATATGAGTCAGAGAAAGAAAGCGAAAGTCAAGAAGCAAACCTCAAACTATTAGAATCAGAATTGAGATCTTTAACTTGATACAAGTCATATTAAAGAGTAAAATATAGTCTGAGATTCATAAAGCCTAATAGTTAATCAAAATGCGGCAATCGGAAAAAGGTAGTTTAAGTGGGGCAGCTGCTTGGGGTGGATTATTACTAACGCCTCAGTGGGTGTTCCTCTAGATCTAGTGAATGCTCGATTATGTTACAACCAAGGGAAGAAGTAAATCTTGCTATACAAAACCACCACGAAAATATACTATCAAAAAATTTGAAAAACATAAGCTGTACTGAGGGACAAGCGATACGAATTGCGGAGGCACAGCCCACTTACTAGTGGTAGATATTCTTTGGCTTAGTGAAGAAAAATCTATACTCAAAAAGAAATGAAAATATGAAGATCTATTAACCAAGAAATGACTGTTACCATACTGAAATTCTCTTTTTGGACAGTGATATTTTGCTTTTCAAAATTGAACAGCAATATTATACAGCGACAGGAAAAAATTTCATATTTATCACAGAATCTATTAATGAATATCGATTTCTTTATTTCATGGCAAAATCAATATATTTATAACTAGAATTGCTGGTTTTTAATTCATATGTGCCTGATTTACTAATCCTAATGAATGACTTCAGGCATGCCCTGCCAAGACTTGAAACAAGAAAGTAAACAAGGAAAAACTAAGCCAATGCTAGATTTTAATCACTCGGTGCCAATTTTGCAAATAAAGGCCTACGAACTTCAATAAAAAATGGCTATAAATAAAATTAAAAAAATTTCATGCAAAATATAAGTAACTTTTAAGAAAGAGCTTTCAAGAGATAGGCCAAGCTAAACACTTTATCGAATAAAATAAACGATAAAAAAAACTCAAGACCTTCTGCTGCTTCTTGCTACTGGCATCCTAGAATCGAGTTTGGTTTCAACGTCTCGAAATGTGTGATACTACCAAAAACCAAACAGACGATTGCTGCACTAGTCAGTAATAACTCTTGATGTGATGAAAATAAAACCGTTGAATTACAAGTAGATAACGAATTGCTGCACAGGTCCACCGAGCGAGCAATCATTGTTTGTAATGTTTGGCAAAAAATATTGATGTGTAGTCCGGCCGTTTGTCGCTCGATACAACAGGCAGCGCGAGAGTAGGCCATAAAATTCAGTCGTGATAATAGCAACCGGGCATCCTTTGAAATGAAATTTCATAATCAGTTTCCCAATGACAGCAGTTTGAACTCGTTTTTATGGGCATCTAGTATTCAATTTCGAACTGCAACAACAAAAACAGGTCAGCGGGGAAGGCATCCCCCCTGGCAAGCGCGAAGGAACGGTTGCTAAAACATGCTGTAGTCGCGATGAGAAAGCAAAAACGACGAGGTCGGAAATGATCCCATACCAACACAATGGAAAAAGCAGGAAATAGATTTGAACACAGAAAGAAAGACAATAAAAGACTGTCAAAGATTTTACAGCTGAAGGATGCTCAAAGCTTCAAACTTTTGTCTGTCAAAGAGACTTTTGTCATCAAACGAAAGAAATAAGAGATTTATTCCTTTGGCTATCATATGGCTAACCTTTTGATGATGGAAGGATATTTCTTGACGTAGAGAACAGGGCTTGGCTAAGGAAGATACCCAGTAAGGAGGTATAGGTGCATACATAAGTAGTGTGATATTGCTAACAGCAAGAGCCATGAATTGTTATCCTTTTGCACCGAATTAGTAGGGGGGGGGTTTGCAGATTTTTGAAAACTTTACCGCCCATTTCCATTTAATAAACACTCCCTAACTAAGCAATTTTGAAGAAAATCTGACCCCCACTTTACAAACCTAAATATTTCAAAGTGTTAGAAAGGATAAGTACGTGAAACACATTGACTTTGTGAACGCAAATCAAAAATAACAACTAAGGAAATCAAAACAAACTATTTACCTTATACTTAGACAATGCTAACAACTAATTGCAATAATTTTGAAATGTTTGGGTTCCATACTGTCAATTAAACATTGGCCCCGCCCCAACTATTAACAACCACCCTAATTTATGCATTTTTAGCAAAAATACCAAACCCTTCCTGCTTATTATTTCAAAATACTAACCCCTCCCTTCCTCCTTCTATTCGGCCCCAAAGAGTAGATCCTTTGCAAGCTGCCAAGGACGTAAGACAAGAATAAGCGTCCCATAAACTTGTCCAAAATATACAACATTTTAAACGCTGGAGACAAGAATTCAGTGCTAAAACACTCAAATACAAGGATTCATTTCACTGTTATTTCAGACACCCGGATGGTGCTGGAGGTAGAATTGCCCTTCTGACCATGAATCCGATTGTCTTGATAAAAAAAGTCACCGGTTGATTACACATCAAAGTCAATATTGTTATGGCAACAAATGCTCTGTCTCCAAGCAACAATGACCAGCGATACGACTTAATACAGGATCAGCCAGTGAAAGGATAATTAGGTCATTTCAAATGCACTTCAGGAGCTTAAAAAGGCTTAATGACAAATTGCAGAGTGCTAAGCAAACTGCTTGAGAGAGCAGAATGAGGTATTTGATTGAATTCAAAAGAATATGCTGGAAGTAATTCAATGTAGAATACATTCTGGTGAACATGAGACGCACCACGAATAGCAAATCCATCAATAGTTAATGTAGATGCACGATTCTGAAGCTCATCCCCTATGCATTGCGCTATTCAATATACATACATACATAAATATATATATATATATATATATATATATATATATATATATATATATATATATATATATANNNNATATATATATATATATATATATATATATATATATATATATATATATATATATATATATACACATACATATACACTATGTCACACACAGAATCGAGGGGAATGGTGAAATAGAGGGGGGAAACAAACGCCGCTTTGATCTAAACACTACCTACTACTTCATCTTTTTTTCTAAACAAAGAAACAATAATTAGTACCCACTTTTTACTGACGCTCAATCTTTTCTTTGTTGGTACTGGTGTACAAGGTGCAATACGCCTAAAAGCAAAGGAAAAAATGAAAAAAAGCTGTTATATTAGTCGTGTAAATTAGCTGCGGTCGCCAGCTGCTTGAAGAAATAACAAAGGGCCACCCGCAATAAAAGCATTTAGGAACTCGCTAGTAAACACAAACGAGAGAATCTGGCAACGCTATCTGCATTCAGGACAATACCTGCTTGAACAGCATTGAGCAAATGAAGGGCATTAAAGCAGCCCCCCTACGAACAAAAGCTCCGGGGGCTATCGTTTTATTTCATAGCTGGCATTAAAAATGAACTGCGGCTGGATTCTGACAGTTTGGGGCCTTAAATCTTCATATTCTAAAGGCGCTGTTTCAATCAACAGTGAGGGGGAATTTGTTTTGCATGGATATAAAATCAAGCCCTTAGAAATTCATTAAAAAACTTACTTAAAATCGGAGTGCACATTCCACTATTTGTCATATTGTTTATGGTGGTATTATTTAAAATATCTAAATGATATGTTTGAAGATATGGTACACAAAGTTACAAGGTGACCCCCATGGTACTTGTGACAAAGGCAGAGCATATAGCCTGCAAACAAGATATGTAATTTACATTATATCATTCGTTATTTGTCATGTAGCTGAGGTCGGTGGTGTATACATACCTTGGAATGCAAGAAGGTGGACTATGTAATGCACCAGTTTCGAAAGACCTGAAAAAACCAAGTTCCAATTCATATGCCTTTACACGTCTTTTATAAGAAAACCATAATTTTGCCTAAGCCTCATATCTCTTAACTTTTCCCGAAATTGAGCCTGAGATTTTCTTAACTTTTTCTTAACTTTTACTAAAACAAACTGGCCAAAAATTTCTACAATTTTGTTATTAATATTGCATACTTGAATTTCAATTTCACCTATAACATTTTGAATGCAATTATGAGGAAATATTGATTTTTGGTCAATAAAAACACTAAATTTTGGAAATTGAGCCTTATGATTTTCTTACGATTTTCTTGAGATTTTGACCATTTGAGCCTCATTTTCTTATAAACTTTTTTCTTATGAAAAAAACGTGTTAAATACTCATTGTTCTGTTCCACCTATGTTTTGTTTTATGAAGAAGTAGGACTTTACCACAGTACGAAAAAGCGGCAACGTTCTTTTGACATACTTAAAAGCTTTTTTCGTCCGACACTCATCAGAGTATGAAAACGTCGGATAGTGACCTAAAGGTTAACCGAAATAAATATCCAGATGCGGCTAATGTGATAGGATGCATCTAATTGGCCCCAAGTGTGACCAATTAGGACCTATTACCATTGTGTACTTGAAGAGTCCCAATGCGAAAGCAAACTCTTTTTGTAGGACAAAAGTAGGAAACAAACATTTGAATATCTTGCTTTATTATACGAGCAAAGCTACATCTTATGAGTGTATGAATGATAAAGTTGATCTCTAAAGGTGCTAGAGGAAGTTAAATCACTCTTTGACACCGAATAGATTGGGAGTATACTAAGGAGAGGGGTTAGTATTTTTGCTAAAAATGCATTATCTGAGGGGGTTATTAATAGTTGGGGCGGGGTTAATGTTCAATAGACAGAATAGAGGCCCAAACATTTCAAAATTATTGCCATTAGTTGTTAACTTTGTATAACTATAAAGCAAATAGCTTGTTTTGATTTTCTTAGTTGCTAATATTAATTTGCGTTCACAAAGTCAATGTGTTTTACATACTTATCCTTTCTTAAACCTTGAAATCTTTAGGTTAGTAAAATAGGGGGGTTGGATTTTTCTCAAAAATTGCTTAGTTAGGGGGGTGGTGTTTAATACATGGAAATGGAAGGTAAAATTGTCAAAATCTGCAATCGGGGCACCCCTCCCCCTACTATTCAGTGCGAAAGAGTAACTACAGGGGTTAAGAATAGAAAATGCTAACTGCTATAAGCTAAGGCAAGATAGAGCGGGGAATTTGCAATAGTCACCAAAATTCCTGGGACACTTAAGCTATTTTTATTCTGCCCATAACACCTATCTCCCTCCCCTCGAAACAATGTTGGTTTATGAGAAAATTGCATGGGAGAAAGAAAAAAATTAGCATGCAACATGACGCCAAGTGTCTAAGGAACAGAACATTGTTATAAAGGGAAAGGAGGTGTGTGCACGGTGGAATGGTATAAAGTCTGAGAGCACTATATTTTTTCGCAATTTTTTGCGAGTGTTCCAGTGACTTTTAGGGATTATTGCATGTCATATCGTCTGAAGTGATGAAATCTAAGGAAGGAAAAACTACAGTTGCGAAGAGAAAAGATGAATTAAGAGAGATGGGGAGGGAAGGTCAAGAAGATAGGGAGAGAAAAATGCAAGGAAAGAGAAAAATGAAACGCCAACGGAGTAAAGATGATGGAGGAGGGACAGGGTAAGAGGGAGAAAAAATAGGAAGGGATGGGAGGACGAGAGGGGGACAGAAATGGGGAAAAGGGAAGAAAGGGGAAAAGGGAGAAGAAAAAGGATGAGAATGGGTGAGAAAGGGATAGACGGGGAGGGCAGGGGAGGGAAAGAGAAGGGAAGAAAGCATGGGAGGAAAGGGGCGAAAAGCCGAAGGATAGGAAAATGCAAGAAGATAAGAAGGGAAATCAAAATGCGCGCGGAAGTTGGATTACAGAGGATAACCAATTGCTGACCAGAGTCATATACAGTACCAAAGTCACATACAATTAAAATACACACAGGATATCCAATGGCTGACGTCAGTTATATACAGTACCTTAAAGGTGCTACTCCTTGAGGGTTGCTAGCATCCGGTGGCATTCCCGATCTATGAAAAAAGCAGGACATTCCTAAGTTTCTAACTACAGTGCAAAGTTCGTGGTAGGGGAGGGGATTTATTCGGGGTCAATCTTCAAATTTAGTTACAAAGGTATCAATGGGTTTAAATGAAAAGGCATGGGCAAAAATTAATAGAAATGACCAGAAATGACCTACAATCTCTGCCAAAAGTCCTTGGAACACCAATTAACTAATGCATAATTTCTGATAAAAATAATTTTCTGATTCATGTCGAACGATTGAAATCCCCTTCCCCCTAAAAACAATGTTGAATTAAGTGTCTATTTGTCAGAGAAGGGTCTGCAAGCATAGAGACGTTTTCTGTAAATGCTAACACTGTATAAAACAACATTGTTTTGAGGGGAAGAGGGAGATACTACTAAATGAGCAGCAGAAATAAAGCAAATGTTCTAAGACCTTTCCCAGAAATTGTACCCCTATTTGAGTTGGTACGCAAAAAGAAACGCATAAGAGAAATGTAATGGGGGAGTGATATTTGAAGACCGACCTTGGGGTAACTTTAGGATCTTTGACCCCTTTCTTTTGTTTCTTCTCCATTTTCTCTATCTGTTTCAAATAGGCTTGCAGTTTCCTTTCTTCCCTTGACAACTTCTTTCGCCGGCTCACGCATCGGTTTCCGTCTACCTCGTTGTCATCCGAATCAGTCTCTCCCTGGCAATTAACAGTAAGTGAATATCAACAATAAACAGTTATCTCCATATGCTAATAGACAGACCTTACTCGGATGTTTCCTATAGACACACTTCTTATAAAAAAACGCGTACTATCAAAAGGGCAACCAACTTCCTGGCTGAATCTACCATATCCACTTCAGTCAGACACTTCAAATAACTTTTGCTTCGAATCAAGCAATATAAATAGGAGGGATACTTGCATTTACACAGGATTCATACCCAATTCGCGAAACGAAATTCCTTCACTACTTCCTGACTCTTCCTTGACTTATAACTAAAACACCTGCTGTTTCCCTGAACCCCATTCCATCCCAATTCGCGAATCAAAATTCCCTGATCATTCCCTGACTCTTTCTTGATTTGTAGATAAAAAGACCCACTATTTCCCTGACCCCCATTCCATCCCAATTCGCGAATCAAAATTCCCTGATTATTCCCTGACTCTTTCTTGACTTGTAGCTAAAAATACCCACTGTTTCCCTGACCCCCATTCTACCCCAATTCACGAATCAACATTCCCTGATCATTCCCTGACTACTCCCTGACTATTCCATGACTATTCACTGACCCTTCCTTGATTTATAGCTAAAAACACCCACTTTGTCTCTGACCCCTATTCCACATATTTAGGAACCTAATAGATAGGTAATCTACACCTACTTACTATAACACTAAACAAGCGATAAACTTTGCATTTACTGACAACAAATGGAACAACCACTTTGCGAACAGCTACGCATACATCAACGAAAATTATATGGGGACTGAAAAATTTAATTTCCTCCACATTTCCCTGATTTGGATATTACAGAAATGTCCCTGACTATTCCAGGTTTTCCCTGAAGTTTCGTAAAAATGGCCTATTTTCCAGGCTTTCCAGATTTTCCAGGCTCGGTATGAACCTTGTTGTAATGAACAATGAATGAATAATGACAACTGTGGCCCATACCTGATTCTCCGATGCAGAATTCCGAGTTGAAGAATTGGGATCCGTCACCGAATATCGTGATCTCTTCCTACCAGATGTGGGCAAGTACTGCTGGTTGTGCTTGCTAATGACACAAAGCGGATCCTTGCACGCACATTCTACAAATCCGGGGTAGGTTTCGATGGGGAACTCGAAAGGTATTGTAATTTCCGCTCCCGTTGCGATGAGTTGCCTGGAGAAGACCAGCAAACGAATACACCCATCCTTGACCGCATGTGCGACCTGAAAGAAATGTTACTCATCGTTAATTAAATTGATGAAAAAGCCACGTACGCCATTAAATTGTACAAGCGGAATAAAGAGCGTAAACATGGAAGACTATGCCATAGAACAATGTGTCCTATTTTGTATCTTTTTGTCTGATATTTTCGTTTTACGCTGGCGATAGCCCCTGCAAGCGCCCTAGCAGACACGGGTGATTGACTGCCCTCGCAAACACCTAAGTTAGGCACAAACAATTGTGGCTCAATTTGTTACCAGACTCATAGCTTGTGTGTTCTTGACGCCTCTGAGGGATGCCTAAGAAGCAAAAAATTTCATCGCCCAATCGTCCTCCTGGGTGGCTTGCGCGGGTGATGTACCACCTTGCAACAATTTTTTCACGAAAAGATCTGCCTTCATGCTTACTGTTTATGTACTTTTATTTCTAAATACTTAAATTTGTAGAAAATTTCATCTTTAGTTGGCTGTTCTATAAATAGACCTGTAAAAAATCTAAATAAAAAGTTATCAAAAACATAATTCACGAAGTTATTTTTTCCCTTTTTAGCGATTTTGTTGCATTTAGAGTGTGTCGATGCAAATAGTTGGTCTTAATTAGTTTCTTATACAAGCTATGTAAAAAAAACCAACTTTAAACACTTTCATATTATTAATATAATATTTTATTATGATTTACTAGTTGCAAAAACATCATTTGTTCCTTTTCATTTTTAAATCATCATTTATCATTTTCAATTGCTAAGGAGCGCTCCTCTTCAGTTTTATCTAATTTTCAAGAGGCCGTCCACTACAAACTCGTAAATTAAAAGTTACTAAACAACTAAAATAAATGAATAAAAAACCTAATTAAAAACTCAATTTAAAATACAAAGTAAAGAAGTTGATCTAATTTTATTAAATAATAATGTAAAGTGAATAAGCTGAGAATCCCCCGGCGATCTGGGAACTAATGCTGCCCCATTTCCTTAAGCTGAAAAAGCGCTGACCATCATAAACATCGAGCAGAAAAAGAGCATACAAACATGAAAGCATCTATCTGATTTTTCCAAAACCAAAACCTATGGGCGGTCAATCGCCCATGTAAATAGGTTTGCAAGGGGATCGCCCGCCTAAAACAAAAAGGTCTGGGCTGATGGGGATACCGTGTATAAAGAACATAAAATGAAGTTGGAATATAAATAAAGCTGAAAATGAAATTTGATGTTTACAAATTCAAATCCTTCACTAGCATCACGATGCGAAATCCAACAACATCTCTGCTTTCTAACAATGGATTACACGAAGAAATCTGTACATTGGCCTATTTGTAAATTTCTATTTTAAGTGGATTTTTAGTTGATCTGGGAAGGGATGCCATTTGCAAAGAATTAAAAATGAAATAAAATGAAGAGATCCACTAACTTCAGCATTTGGACAGCACGACCTCCTAAGGTAACGAGCCTCGTTTCCAACTTGTCTGGCGTCGACAACAAGCTCTAGCTGATCAATCTTGTTATAGTGTAGAATGAATGGGCATGATCTGAAATGGAGAATAAGGCCTAGATGAAATGAACAAAGTTCTAAAGAACACAATGCTAGCTGCTATTGCTGTTGTTCTCCATGTTGACTGCAGGCAAGATGTCATAGAAAACAGCATCTGTAATTGGTTACTCAGGGTGTCCACAAGTTGAAATTCCAGCTAGAGCTTCAGAAAAAAGCGACTTTTTCCCAGCCTTTTGGGTATTTCCAGCCGGAGTGGACACCCTGTTACTAATTCTTCCATGGAGGGGGGTGGAAGACATCTGGGAGGGGGCCGAAGTTTTGCCCCTCAGAGAGAGGGGATGAAAAATAAAGAATGTTCTAAAAAGGGACTATGAAGTTTCTTCTTAAGTGCTGATTTGGGGGAGGGGAGAAAACTTTTTAAGGTAATCTGAAAGGGGGACAAAAATACCCTCAAATGCATTAAAATGTCTTCCCCTTATATTTTTACGTGAGTTTTATCTTTTCTTCATTCTATGGGATTACTTTCTACAGTAGGAGTATTTAAATAGTCTGTTGGTACTATAGAACTTAAAAGCAGGAAAAAGCGGCAACATTTTTACACTTACTTAAAACTTTTTTTCGTCCGATACTCGTCGGAGTATGAAACGTCGGATAGCGACCGAAAGGTTAACCGAAGTATATAGCCAGATGCGGTTACATGAGATAGGGTGCGTCTAACTGGCCCTAAGATTGACCAATTTGGACCTATTCACCATTGTTTACTTGAAGAGTCCCAGTGAGAAAACGAACTCTTTTTGTCTACACAACACTGGGAGTATTATATTAGTATTAGACTGTAATATCTTGCATGTTTTGTTTATACAAAAATATACTAAATGATTGTGGATTAGAGTATCAGGCTGCTAAGCCCTCTACACAAATTGGTGATAAATAAATGAAATTTTACCTCTTGAAGAATGGATTTGATTCTTCGTAAGTTGACGAAAGAAGTACTTTGCCCTAAATGGATAGAAGTACATGAAATATTTTAGAAATCTGGAAAAACTGTTATGAAGCTTAATTAAAACACTGCAAATGATCTACTGTCCTAAACATCATACATCAGCACTATCACCTTGATTGATCTCATCCTTTCCATGAATTTAAAGCTATCCTAGACGAGACAAACCTTTTGCATATGAAAAATAACAATGTGTGTGTGTGTGTGTGTGTGT
>OLMO02000003.1:2427786-2511178 GCA_900291935.2 Cassiopea xamachana | reverse complement strand
CTACAAAACAGCTTTCGGGTGTGTGTCACAGTAGCTTACAAAACAGCTTTGGGGCAACAGTACTGCTGGAACTACAACAGCATACATCACCAGTGGTGTGCTGGCTGGGGGTCGAGGGGGCACGTCCCTCCCCCCCTTGAGAATGATCTTTTCGGGGCCCTAAACCGAGAAAGCGATATGTCAGCATACTTTTTGATGTCTGAGGGGTCGCCAGTTTGAGGTCTGCGGGGACGCTATTTTTCTTAATAATGAAAGTGCCCCCCTAGAGAACACTCTCCTAGCACACTACTGTACATCACAGATGCAAGAAACTGTCCAGATAGCTGGATAAGGAATAAAATTAGGTACAGCAGTGCTTATTTTTCTCGAATTTTCTTCAGAAGTGCGTATTTTCCCAGGCTCACTTTCCCAAAACCATACCCTATTCCTGCAAGTAATAAGAAATGAAAGTTTTTCAACAACATTCTAAAATTCCCCCTTCTTTTCCAGGTTTTCCAGGCTCACTCTAAGCCCTGTGTATACTAAATCATGCAGCTCCGCAGGGAGCTGGGCCGATGACGTAATAGAATTCACGACAACTACCTTAAACTCGATGATAAATTGTCCATTTGTGACATCTTCGGATGCTGTAAGGCCCTGTTGCATAAAAAAAGAGGAATATAATGATCGAAAGACACAAGGTGTAATACTATATACGATATAATATAGTACAACATAATATAATACAACAGAATATAACACAATATAATATAATATAATATAATATAATATAATATAATGAATTTCTCGATTCTCTTTTTGTGAGAAAGATGTTTCTAAGAGAGATACAAAGTTTATGGGGGGTATACAAGGAAAGAGAGGTACGAAGTCTATCAGCAGGGGTATACAAAGTAAGAGATAAAATCCTACCTTACGGTTATCGGCAACCTCGGTCAGTGAGAAGATCTTCTTTGTATCGACTGGAATGGTCTCAGTAAGGTTCTGAAAGGAAGACGTACAAAATTTAAACCGAAATCCATCCCTAAGTACAAAACCTCCTGGCAACTGATTTTTTCTAGGAACATTGATCAAAGTATTTACCATGAATTCGCAGACCAATGCTCGTTCAAGCTGAAAAAATCAGTAACAAACAATAGTACCCCAGACTACAATAAAGGCATTCGTGGGAAAAGTATACGATCGCACGCACACGCCTTGACACACGCCTGCAACTTACGAGGTGTGCAAAATATCGCACGTCTTGATTGAACTGAAGTGGAAAGTTGTCGTTGCTTGTTCCGTGGGTTTTTAAAATGAATTAAATGTTCACTGCTTGCTATTTCAGTCCATTTTACAAACCCAAGCCCGCCAGAAACTAAAATGATCAGTTGTTTACTGGGCGAAGAAATCGGTATATACAAACATTGCTTTCAAATCAGCTTTTCAGAGATCACACACTACTGTACGCCACTACACACCAGGATGGTTCTAGGTGTGCGATAGCTAGCACTCCTATCATAATCTTTCCACGAAAGCTTGCAGTTCAATTCTCCCTATACTCCTAACTTCTACAATGTGCAAGACTTCTAAAGCCTGGCGCACACCGGCAACTTTTGTGCTTCATACACAGAGGCGATTGTGCTTGAAAGACAAGCAGATGAGCAAATTCTATGTTTCAAAAACAGTTTCCCAAACTTGATATCGCCAACAATCTTTGAAATACAAAAATCTCTGTCCCCAAGTACCGTACACGGGCAACATTTTCTCAAACACAAAATCTTTGTGCTTGAAACGCAGAATGTGCTATTAGAGCACTGATAACTTCTACAGCAATGTAACACAGCATCCATCTTGGATAACACGTGCACGACGTCGAACTATATATCGATCACTATTCTTACCACTGACGCAGAGAATATAAAACGAGCTGTTGAAAGCAAGGCACTTTCACAATGCCTTTTGCTGCTTCTTTGAATTTCTAAATATCATTAGTGAACACAGAGAAGTAGGGTAAACATCTTAAGTGTGATCACGAGGCCGTCTTGATGAGGTACAAATTGCCCAACTACCCATGGTAAAGTAACTCTATCTAGCTGCTCAGATTTACAAGTAAAGATAGAATTTCCTAACTCTCACGCTGCTCACAGGGATAAAAGACAAAAAAGCGTTGCCGTAAAGCAGTACTTCTCAATTGTATTATATTATATTATATTATATTATATTATATTATATTATATTATATTATATTATATTATATTATATTATATTATATTATATTATATTATATTATATTATATTATATTATATTATATTATATTATATTATATTATATTATATTATATTATATTATATTTTATCATATTGTATTATACTACATTATATTATATTATGTTATATTATATTATACTATACTATATTATGTTATATTATATTATACTATACTATATTATGTTATATTATATTATACTATGTTTTGCAAACCCCCTCACTGGAAAGAAACAGTATTATTTCCCGCGCCCCATTCACTATAATAGCATAATAGCATAATCTGGAAAAATCGTACAAGTATACCTGTTCCTGGGGATTATACACGACCCTTTTGGATCGCATCGCCCCCCTCGCCACTATTTCAGAAACCCTGCTGTAAAGAAACATTACTCACCTCTGTGTCCTGTAAGCCAAGGCTTGTAACCGACTGGTCGTAAATATTCTCTGCAATTTCTTGGAAATTCTCTGAACTGAAATATCAAATAAAATTGGGTGAGATAGGTAGAATGTGACAGCTCTCCGGATGATAAACACAAAATTTGACATCACTAGATCGAAAAAAAAGTCCTACGCAGCATCAAATAAATTCTTCTCCTTATTTATCTCAGGTATTAATGTCCTTCTTAACACTCTTTCATAAGTTTCTAGCTTTCCTTCTTTTCTCTATTGCAATAGCTCCACCAAATTTTTTCTATCCTCGTTAGAAAATAACTAATAACAATTAATTATTGAAATCAAGTGACAATTTCCCGTTCATTTTTCCAAAATGTTTGTACTTTAATTCGTGGCCGCTGTTGATAAATAGGCTATACAATTGCTTTCAAGGTGACAAAACTCTGCGAAAGGGAATATTCACCAGTTACATCCCCTTTTTAACAAGGAGAGAGGGTAATTTGATTTGTTACGATATTTTTCAATTCACATGGGGGCAGTGGCGTAACCAAGACACTCAGAGCCCTTGCGAATAAATACGATGGGGTCCCAGTCTAGCGCATAAACACAAACGGATGATTGAATTCAGTCTTGTCTTAGAAACAATGGTTAGCAAGGGAGTTAGGAAGCATTAAGCACAGTATGGCGTAAAGACACATAACAAAAGAATTTTTTGGAGACCCTATTGATCGGAGACCCTTCGCTTTTGAACTAAGGAGCCCTAAACTGCGTTATGCCCTACTATATGGAGGGATATGCTACTGGGCGTTGAGAGACAGAGAGAGAGAGAGAGACAGAGACAGAGAGACAGACAGAGAGAGAGAGAGAGAGAGAGAGAGAGAGAGAGAGAGANNAGAGAGAGACAGAGAGAGAGAGAGACAGAGAGAGAGAGACAGAGAGAGAGAGAGCGGGGGGGGGTCTTTAGAGTCATAATTGGCAATATGTAACTGGTGAAGGACCCTTAAATGAAACCAGTACATAAAAAAGGTATTTACCCAAATTGGCTCTCAACTGAGTTTGTGTCGATTTGCAATATGGAGTCATTAACTGGAATAAAAATACGGTAGATGTATAAAAACATTCCTTTGGAAAACACAATGGTCTACTATCATACAAGGGGCGGGTTATTATTTATAAAAAGGAGGGGTACCAAAGATAGGTAGACTATGATTACCAATTTTCTACAACCGATGTTTCAAAAAAAGAATTTCACACGCAACCATTTGAAAGGTCGAAAGTTAGTTTACCCAATCCTCTGGGAAAGATCTGAATAATTTTCATGACTTCAATGAAGGAAAGTCCTTCAAAAGAAATTTTTTGGCCAGGATTCTATACTGTAAAGCAACATTTGATATTTTTACCCACCCTCTTTGCCTTGTTTACTTTCTTGTTACCCAACCTTTGCTCAACTAAAAACTTCCGTTGCCCCAACCATTTTATCTTCGATCTCAACCCCGGTTATAAATACTGACCGATCTCTAACATCATCTATTACGAAACATCACAAGCTAAATCTCATCATATCATCTACACACTTTTTCATTAGAGAAAAGTTTATCAGAAAATGCGACTTAATAGTCAAAATCTTGAGAAAATTATCAGAGAATCACAAGGCTTAATTTCATAAGTCTAGTTTCTTGGGGTTCCGCTCCACCAAAAAGTTGAGAATGACTGTATTAAACGGATAATCTACCACAATGGCTTCCAACCAGCCTTGTGATTTTCTGAAAATTTTCCTACAATTTTGATCATTTGAGAGGGCGCCGATTGTGAATGCATTCGAGGGTAACTCAACGCAAAAATATTCAATCAAGCATCTTACTTTGTCCAGTGGATGGTCTTGGACGCTTTCTGTTAACCTTCTTTCGCTTTTTGGTTTTCGCAACAGAGCTCTGGAAAAAGACGATAAATTGCTACAACAAAAACGTCACACAAAGAGAGACTGCAAATAAATTATCCAACAATCAGTATGAGAAAAAAAACTTCCCAAACTGGCAAATTATTTATTCTTTCGTCAGTCTATTCTTTGACTAATTTCTACATTTATTCAACAGGAAATCCATTCAGTTATCTTTCCCCCATTATTAAGAAACCAGTCCATGCCCAGAGACATGTGTGACTGCACATATGCGTGCCCACACACATGCAAAATCCCCGGCACAAGCGAAAAATCACCCGCGCCAACATCCCTATCAACCGTGCAATTGCACACGCCACGTACGAACTTCCTTGTCGCAACTGCAACACTACTGACTGTCACCTTTTTGCTTTCATAACTCTGCTTTCTCCCGTTCTATTCTAAATGAGCTATTGGACATGCTTCGGCAACAAGAAACATTGTATTGCGGATAGACAAACCTTGGATCGTACGTGCAAATCCAAATAACAAAGAGCAATCACTCATGCAGACAAGGGCGCACGTGCGAATTGACGCTATTGCACCAATTTCTCCCGGGTATAGATAGGATATATATATATATATATATATATATATATATATATATAAATATATATATAATACATATATAAATATATATATATATATATATGTACTAGTATTCAGTACTATTGTAACACTAACATTAAACAAGGTTATATATTACACTGTACGAATATTTAGGCTCAGTCAGAATCGCTGAAATTTAACGACAATCTAAGAATAATGCCAGGCTCAAGCTTTATAAAGGCCTAGAACCGTTGTGCATTTGAGTTGAAGTGATGTTTGTTAATTAACTTTTGCAAAATCGATATAATATTTATTATTCTGTTCCTCTTTTGATTTCCTGTATGATGAAGTAAGACATTAAAATAGATTTGAACATATTCCTTTGATTTTCAGGCGAAGATACGCCTTTGGTATTTTAGAATAGCTTTAAGGCTGGAAACCAGAAAATTTAAGAACACTGAGAGTCAACAAAAAGTTAGGTATTTGATTTGACTTGATTTCATATATTTAACGAGGGTACCGTTCAGCATTTCTGATTTTCGAGGGGCCCTCTACTTAAAAACTTACAAAATAGATAAAATTTATATGAAAGAATAACATATTACCTTTACAATTACAAGACCATAATACAATATGAGAAATTAATAGAGAAAACATAATAGTTTATAAATATGATTTAAAATCAAGTACTGCTATTCCATGTTTTGGTAGCCCTATAGGTATTTCTATAAAAAATCTTGTATCAGTAAATTTTATTTCGCGCGCTACTAGTTTGAGCTGTCAGGCGCATGGCCTGTAAACATTGATAAATAAATAACCACTAATTCTATTATTTAATTATTAAAAGGTTTTCAACCACGTCAGAAAAACTGCATTTTATCTGCAAAGTACGCATCTACGTGTGCAGAACAGTCTGGGTCTACAGCGATAACATCTTAATCTTGATTCATAATCTTTATTCAATGCCTTAATATTTGCATTCTCACTGAATGTATTGATCTCGCTTTAATTAAGTAACACGAGTCCGAGTGTGCATGTGGGCAAAAATGCAGCAGCACGAAATCCGCAACACGACCAAGCGGTTATCAACGCAAGAAAAAATTACTACTTAGCAATGAATGCACTATCGATAAGCAAAGGGGCATCTATTTGGGATAAATAAGGAGGGTAATTGTCTACAGGGCTTAAAAGAAGGGGCAGGATAGAGTGGGATCGGGTCAAAAGGAGATGATGAAAGAACAGGATAAAGAAGGGGTGTATTGCATGTAGCAAAGATCGAGATAGGACTTGAAATTCATTTGAGATTAGAGGCAAGGAAGAGGACCGGGTGAACGCCAACGGGAAGGCGGGTGGGAGGACAAATGGGAGGAAGGGTGGGAGAAGGGATGGGGCAAAGAACAGTAACAGCTTGAGAGGATGAACAGACGGATGAGGAGGGATGGGTGGAATAATGGGGGAGGAAGTTGGGATGATGGATGGGCGCATACTTAGATAAAATGGTGATGTCATTGAGATAAGAAAACAATGGTATCAGGAAAGGATTAGGATATGATTATAATATGATTCAAAAGGATTATGACAGAATTTGGATGGAATCTTATTAAGCTATATAGAATGGGGGTAAGAATTGAAAGGATTTAGCAAGAAAAGCTACTGGAACCATTGTTTAAAATTTGAAATTATTTACATTAGCATATATTAAATCCTATTTGTAATTAGTTAATTTATATAGGCCGGTTTTATGAACTCTACTATGTAGAATTTTCAAGATATGTACATTTTCTTTCTTGTTTAAAGTTTTTAGCTATTTTGCATATAGATGGCCCCTTGAAAATCAGAAGACTGAATGGGCCACAGTCTTCTTATAACTGAAAGATATATATGGATGTATGTATGCAGAATAACACAGTGCAACAAAGAAAGTTGCTGCAAAATCTTCAGGGACGGACCCAGAGCTGGACTTAGGGGGTGGGGGCGCCCCCCACATCATAGAAACTACCCCTCTATAAATCGCTTCAAAACGGAGATGAAACAGCTTCTGAGAAGCTGATATGGGTAGTAGCAGTCAAGCACGACCCCATAGCAGGGCCACCGAAGAGGGAGGCAGGGGGCAATTTGCCCCAAGGCCTCAAGCTCCAAGGGGCCTCATAACACCCAATGCTTCAAGGTCTGAGGAGGCCTCATAAAGTAAACCAGCAGTAATTTTCCAAAGTTAATTTCTAGGCTCTAAAAACTTTCGGTTCGCTTCGCTCGCAGGGGGGGTCTCCTTTTTCTCTTTTGCCCCAAGGTCTCAGAAGTCTATCGGCGGCCCTGTCCCTTAGGAAAAGCATGTTTTAACTTTTGCATTAATTTTTGTCTTCGCTGATAGGGCATCGTGCCTAAATATTAATCTATAAAGTATACATACACAGTGTCTTTCCCATGTGAGAACTTTCTTAATACAATTGTTTGCTATAGGAAATACTACCGTTCGGGAAGAGCCATGGCTCCGTGGCCCCCTTCTAGATCCGCCCCCGAAAATCTTCCAACAGTTTTGTAGCATGCGAAGTTTATTCTATTACAATAAAGACGTACCGCACTTTTGATTCGGTTCTTCGTCTTCTTCTTGATCACTGAGTTTGCTGTCAACGTAATTCGAGTGGGCGTCTGAGATACAGCAGTGTACGTCTGGCCAGATTCATCATCCGTGTCCGTATCATCATCACCATCATCATCTAAAGGACAAGCAGTCAATCTATACCCGAAGCAAGGTGTAATTTTTGCACTGAGAACCATTTAAAATCTGTAGATTTCATACTTTACTAAATACTTGATATCAGTGTGTTAGCTCAATGTTTTTACATTACTCATTTGACCTTATCGGGACGCATCGGGACGCGGTTTCAAAAACTATATTCGTTTGATTGAAAATACAAAATGAATGGATTTCTTCGCTATGGAAATAGATTAAAGAGTTCTCTTTGTCTTTGATGGAAAAGCTTAAATGATTCTATTGTATCCGCTTCGTTTGTTTGCCGCTGTTTGGCAAATCCTCCTACATTCTTTGCATATTTTCTGCGATGAAATGGTACGAAACATAGCAACTACACACAAGGCCTAAATTTTCCGACTGCTAGATCATCAGAGAGAACAATGATTCATCGAAAAGACAGATCAAAGGGCTTCCTTTATGTTTGCCAACACAGTTACGGCGAAGCAAATATAGGCATGTGCAGACGTATATAGCACGATAAAATGAAGAATGAAAGAAAGACAACTAATTTCAAAATCAGGATTTACAAATAGCTATAAAACAGAAAATTGGCTTATATATTACATGCAATATAAAAATATATATGAATACAAATTTCAATATAAAACACACACACACACACACACACACACACACACACACACACACACACACACACACATATATATATATATATATATATATATATATATATATATATATATATATATATATATATATATATATATATATATATATATATATATATATATATATATATATATATATATATATATATATTTATTTATTTATTTATTTATTTATTTATTTATCTTTATAAATATAATTACACAAGAAGAAGAAATGCAGAAATGCATTATAATATACAAAAACTACAGTGCAACTTAAAAAGAGAGAATTCCACCTACCTGTCAATGTGTCTTTCTTCTTTTGTTGGATAGCTCTTGCTCTCTCTACGTCCAGTTGTCTGGTAAAAAGAAAAAACAGAAACAATTAACAACCGTGCTCTACATATTTTCCAGAGACACGCGGTAAAAATTTTACATACAAAATTAAAGTATGTGTAACTGAGAACTTGTAGGATGAGAAACTCTGACAACAACAAAAATTTTGCCTTCGCTGGTAGACTTGCTTGTTTAAAAAAGGATATTGTCAGTTACTTGAGGTTCAGGAAGCGAAGCCAACTAGTAACTGCAGACCTAATTGTTGACATTGTTTAGTTCCAAAGTCATAACTCTCTGCATGTAGCTAGAGCGTTGAATTTAAAGGATCCTTGGCAAGTCATAGGATGATTAATATAGGGCAAGATACGGTATATTTTGGTTGATAATAACATGGTACCGTGCACTTAATGATGGCACGAACAGAGATATAAAAAGCCAGAAATAACTGAGTAAGAATTCAACCAAAATTGTTTTGCAAAAGAGAGAGTCTTAAGATTGGGGTGCTGCAAAGCCAAGGTATTTATCTATCGTGATATATGAGCTGTTAAATCCAAGATATTAAGACTATTAAACATTATTATAATCACGTATAAGCAAGCATGGGAAATAATTTCAATTTGTTGCTTTACATAAGCAAAAGATTCCTTCTATTTACATGGCGCCCTGTAAATCAGCTGTTCTGAACTGAATGGCTACCATGCTTATAGAGATGTTAAAATGAAAACATGTTATAGGCAGCTAACATGAAAAATACACTGTAAAAGCAGATATCTAGCAGTGTAAACCTTGGTTTGCATCGATCGCAATGGTACGTCTCTGGTACACTGTCTGATTTGATTCCCATACAGTCAATGTGTTGCCATGAACTAGAAAAAAGACAGGATTTATACTGCAACTACCTTGATTAATAGCCAAGGTCGTTCCAACATTAATCACTCCTTCAAAACAACAGCCACTCTCCACGTCACTCTTTTTTTTATTCAGAATAAAAAGTTTACGAGTTACATACAACGTTACTTACAAGCCAAACATTACTAAACTACACAGACGATACCCCGAGGAGCAATATCTGACTACCCCGGGGCCATTACATACAAAACATAAAACTAATCTTAAATTAAAATACAATTAACAGATACATACAAAACAATAACTAAAGAAAGAAACTTGTTTCGCAGTTGATGTCAAGCTATTGAACTCAAAAGGGTAAATCGCCATTCTCCTTCATGCAGCGTTCACACCGGCTATCATGCTATGCCGGTGTATGATAAAAATGGGAGATCTAGTTGTGGTACTCGACATGAACTGGGGAACGTACGTACGACACACCAAATGGGACGACGAGGGACTAATGACTTTTGCAATGGAAATTGATACTAGATAAATCAACCAAATCCACGTTACTTTATAATGCAGACACTTTTGTTTTGCGTTTTACGCACAAGAGAAAGTAATTATTCGGTATATCAAAAGATAAAAGAACATTTAGAGGACTGATGAATGTGCCAATACAAAAAGTTTTTTGACAGTATTTCATCAGGAGCACGCGTAATTTAGCACAAGCCACAATGAGGCATTCCCATAGCAACGTGCCACTTCAACTCGGAGACAAGTTATCTAAATTAGAATTTGTCCACCCCAAGTTGAGACTACAACATCAAAGTCTTATTGTCCAACATCTCCAGTTGGCACAATGTGATCAAGCCGCATGCAAAAGGCACCTAGGTATATCATCGTTTCCCAGTCAATAACTCTTGGCGTAATCCTCACCTTTGCTTGGATTAATCCTCGCCGCTTTTTGGGGTTATCTACAGCGGATTGACAAAATCACTGTTCCACTCGTAATATATTGCAGTATCCTATTTCAGGTCTTCCAATACCTTCAACTGCCAAAACGTTGCCTTCCTTGTAGCGCTTGTGACCGCAACTAATGTTCATAGACATTTATAGAACTCCATCCAAGTTAAAATATAGAGTCCTGTTCTCTTAATTTACGAGTTAAAACCAGCTCAAAATTATTGATATCACTCAGCGCTCATTTTTAATAATGTTAAAATAAGGAATTTCAGTTCAATGTCACTGTGCACCTGTGACTTCTTGTCCATTCACAAGCGCAGTTGTTGCGGGTCCCTGTCAGATAAAGTAGCTCGGCCTAGCATTTCAGATCAAACGACAGGTTATTTTGATTCATGAAAACAGTGTGTTCATAACCGAGGTAAACAAAACCAACAGAAGAAGGAAAGTCGCTCATAGCACGTCAGGGCGGTCTTAAGAATATGGGTAGATGGAATTGAAACTGATTTCAAAACACATGCTTTCCATCTCCCGAGATGTATGTGAGAGTACAATTGAACGTGGATGTCGTGTACAGGTCAAAAATCCCCTCCTTCAAATGTAAAAAAACAAAGCACAAAATCCAGTTTATTTATTAACGTCAACAGATTCAAACATACTAGAAAACGCGGATTTTCAATAAACGTCGGGTCAACAGTTTGCGTATAAATTGTTGTCATAAACCGACAATGAACTCCCGCCTTTAGAAATACCATCTCCTATGAGGTTAAGTCAAGAAAAAACTTTCTCTGGGGAGTATATTTTCCTTTCAAATTAAATAAACCACGAAGGTGGAAGAATTATTATAAAAACATTTATGTTTTCAGGCCTGTATGCAGCGGGAGGGAGTAGGCTGGGAGAGTATGGCTTCCAATAAAGCACAGAGTCTATACAAGGTTTTCAGTATGGTTATTCTTGTCGAACAATCATTGACTCGTACTCCACTCAAAACAGCCAGACTGTTTACGGCCCTGGCTCCTAACTAGTCTTAGCAAATTGCAAGAGAAACTTACCTACAACCATCACAACATATCATGTAGCCATCATCATGATCAAATCCACTAAAATGAAACAAACACGTTTGATAAGCAACGTCTGCAATGCATGATTATGTAATAAATTACGCAATATTTGCTCGATGTGTATCCTAGCGAGTGGATTCTATGATGCAGTGAGTCAATGAGTGTATGCTTAAATAGCCGGCCAATCAAATGACTGTTTATAAAATGATTGATTGATGGATTGATTAGTTGATTGATTGATTGATGATACAATGATTGGTTGATAAAATGACTGATTGATTGGGAAAGTGATTTATGATTGAAAGATGGACCATTAAAATGATTGGTTACTAGAATGATTGATTGAATGATTGACTGATTGATTGGGCAAGTGATTCAATGATTGAATGATGGTACAGTCAAATGATTAGTTAATAGAATGATTGAGTGAGTGGTATAGTGATTGAATGATGGACTAATCAAATGATTGGTTACTAGAATGATTGATTTACTGATTGATTGGGCCAGTGATTCAATGATTGAATGATGGACCAACCAAACGATTGGCTAATAGAATGATTGGGTGAGTGATATAGTGATTGAATGATGGACCAATCAAATGACTGGTTACTAGAATGACTGATTGAGTATAAAAGTGATTTGATGATTGAATGATGGACTACCTGAATGATATGTTAATGGATGAAAACTAGATTGGTTGATTATGAGTGTTTTAATGACTGAATGATGGATTACCTGAATGATTTTTTAATGGAATGGTAACTTGATTGATTGATTAATTAATTGATATATTTAATGACCAACACCAAATAAAATCTATCAGTCTATGTATTGAGGAATGACTCTAACAACCATAATTTCCATCTACCAACTTTTCATCTCATATTGCAGGATTTCTACCTATCTTAACCATTTGACCTTCAACGAAGCCCTCAACAAGAACAGGGATGACTAACAGGATTGAAGTTGAAAGGCTGATTGTTGAAACTGCTGAATGAACACTGAAACAATGTCAATATTTCATTCAAGAATTGCAAAGCATCAATTGAATGACAAAAAAACAAGACCTATGCATGGGGTTCCTGCTACAAAATCTAGCTAGTAGTAACAACATAAGCAACTTTGTGTATATTCAGAATAAATAGGCTAGAATGTATTGAATCTTGTGAGAATGGAAATACAACTCAGCCCAGTAAAACTGCATTCATATTTTATCAGCCACATGGCACCCATGGTATGCATTACAATTAAACTGAATTTAGGGAAGGGTCATTAATAGCTTCTGGGGAGGGGTGCACATTTTTAGCCTCCCTTCTGGACTTCAGATAAAACTCCATACTCTTTCATCTAACATGTTCTCTCGTTTCCATCTCCCCTCCCTCTGAGTGTAGGAAATTTTGGCCCCCCTCCTAAATGTCTTCAAGTCCCTCCCCTGGAAGAATTAATGAACAGCTGCATACATACCAAATACAACGGGTAACCCCTTCCTCATCCTCATCTTCATTTCCAGTGTCTGTTTGTTCATTTGGATCTGGGCTAGCTGGCTCTGGTGGTGTCAGTGGTGGCTGTTGTCCATAGTTATGGTCCTGGAAAGGCAAAACATGAAGGGAAATTAGCTGAAAATATTAACAAAACACCAAAGCAAACCATCATGAAAATGTAAAACAAAATCAATCTGGGTAAATTAAGAATATGATTTCAAACACACCTTTACAACTAGCTTAATAAAATTTTTTTACATGATTAAAACTTTGCAAAAACTTTAAAATTTAAGAATTATTTATGAATAACTTTGGCAGATATTATGCTTTGGGCTGTAGATCCACTGCACCCCAGCCCCTAACAACTTGGCTATTGATGGAAACATGAGCAAGATGGTGCACTAGCTTGTGCTAGAATCATTCCAACCATGGTAATTTTAAGACTGACTTTGGTTGCAAAAGAGCATTAATGGCAGGACTTGAGAGAGAGAGGGGGGAGAGAGAGCAGTGGGGAGGGGGTAGGGATAATTAAGGGGTTTCTACTTTGTAGCACAAGCTGGCAATATTCTCACTACATGGTAAATGTACGCAACAAAATTGACTAGCAAATAAAAATTAAATGCCTTGGAAGTTGTGCTTTATTGTACTTCTATGAGAGAACTCCCTGCAGCTCTCTTGCAACTATCAATGAGCAACTTACTGGGTATGGAATAACATTCCTTTTCAACGGGGTCAAATGATGTGGCTTCTTCTCATAGGAGAATCCTGGTTCCAATTGGACAATGCAATCTACATCACTGTTTGCCACCATGCTAGGAAAAACAAATGTTGATGGTGTGCAAAGCATAGATTGACAGGTACTATGGTAACAATGAGTCATTCAGGGAGGGATTTAAAATTCATTGTCAACGTATTCTCATCAGAAGAAACAGTCATTTGAATGAGATTAATCTTTGCAGAGCATAGCCTTTTGTTTGCTGCCAACCAATCTAGTTCACTCTTGTTAAACAAATAAAGCAAATTAAATTCTGAGATCTTGTTTACCTCCTTATATTAAGCAAGCACTAGGTTACCTTGTATAAGTAACAATACAAAGCCATCTGTGTAAGATTTCAAGTACAGTGCTTTAAGTAAGAGTTGGAAAAGCCAGTGATTTAAGAAATCTGCACTGGAAATATCTAAAATCTTCACAAAATATCTACATACTTTTCAGAGGATTCATATAAACTGGGAAACAGTCATAAAAGTACCCTAGCCAATAAAAACTCAAGATTACATTAAGATTATAGCGAGATTATGAACAAATACTATGAAAGATGGCAATTCTTCCATGTCAAGCTCAACTGAACTGGTGTTCAAATTTCAACATGAATAACATGGCAAACGCACTTCTAGAATTCTACAACTAAGCCCAAAAATAAAATGTTTTACTAAGGGATAGCTTGGATTTTTGAAAGAAATTTGATGACACTGATTTTATTCTCATGTCCCTAATAGAGGCTGGCCTCAACACCTAGGAGGCTGGAAGGCTGCAAAACTTTTTTATAGTTACTTAGCAATGGGATAAATTTAACTTGTGGTCAGAATGCTTTTCATGCAAAGTTTAACAGAGAGGATGACAAGTTGGTTTATAAATGAACTTACTGTATTGGCAAAATTGGACAAGATGAAACATCAATAAGCTTGTGGACTTAATAAGCTCTTGGGGGTTGGAAAAATAAAAAATTAACAAGGCTTCTTCCATTTACTAGGCCTGTAAGAGAGTAAATGATAAAATAAGGAGTACAAAAATTCTGCAGACATATGTAATGAATGTGGGTTAATACCCCATACCTGTTTGACTCAATTAGCTTTTCAGTTTCCACTTTCAATTCCTGTATCAACTCAGCACTTTTCAGACTATCCATTACTGAAGTGATGTATCTTGGCACTGGCATTTATGCAATTTTGAGATAAATAAGACTATCAATAGTAGTGGTTATCTTTATTTCAAAACAGTGCAGCATTGTGAAAGAATTGCAGTCAGTCCAAAGAGATGTCTGAAAGAAAAAATTAATTCTTTCAAAACATTTGTCACTGAGACAACCTGAATTAACTGGCTGTTCTTACCTATCTAGTAGACAGACAATACTAAGTGGCAAAGATGTTGAAATTTACTAGGGTGAGGGATAGGAGGGTGGTGAAAAAGAATTTTGTCCATTGTTGCTCACTGTGAAGCATTGATATGAACAACCTTGTGAACACTTCAAGTCTAAAATTGCTGGGAGATGTTGACTATCTACCTGAGCACTAGAGCAGATATTTATACAAAGCTCACAACATGGCAAACGATGGAAAGAACTTCATACATAGGAATGCAGAAATGCCTTAAAAGTCAAAACTATCTTAATACTGGCTTTAATAAAAACAGTTTTACTCAACATGGATTCACCACTATGTGCATATTAGACTTGGCTAATGATTATATGTTATAGCACTGTTACAACATTTAACTATATTACACAATAATATAATATACTATTTCAATTGCAACACATCATAGTACAGTACATTATATTCTATCATAATATATTGTAAATATATTTCCACACACACTTGGCAACTTAAAACCTACAATTAAAATTTGGCCTTGAAATTAAATCTCAATAAATGATACTTTAGCAGTCCATGCCCAGAAGAAATTGGTGCAAGAGTGACAATTTGCATGTGAACCCTTGTTGGCATGAGTAATTGCTCCTAACTATTTGGAATGGCATGTGCAATTCAAGATTTGTGAATCCAAAATGCAGAGCTTCTTGTTGTTGGAGCATGATAAATGTCTCATTTAGGATAAAATAGGATAAAGCAGAGGTGTGAAAGCAAAAGGTGACAGTCACTAGTGTTACAGTTGTGGCAAAAAGTTGTTATTTAGCATGTGCAGCTGCACAGTTAACAGTGGGAAAGTTAAACTAGCGGAGCTACCAGTGGACCAGCCCTCTACTGTAGCTTTCACTGCATCTACAGATGAGTGGTCTAGGGCCATAGAAACAGAGATAGGCACCACCCTATGTGCCATAGGGTGCGGGAAAGGACTTTGATTTTTTTAGTAAATCTCTCCAGGTATAGACTGTTTTACTTCTGAACTTTTGACATTTCAGAGAAATACCAATTTCACTTCAACATCAACAATACTTACATGGATTAACTGAATGTCAAAATATTAATTTCTAAATGCTAGTACCTCATTAAACACTGTAAGTAAGTAACACATCTAAGAAAGTAGCAAACAACTGAGTACAACTTCAAAATGCTAAAGGCAATTTGTAATCAAAATCTAAATCTGATTATGCCCCTATATTCTATGGGCATATTTTCTTCAAATCTGCCCTTGCTGGGACAAAATACTTTTGATGAAGCCTGGCTGGAATGGCATAGCAGTATTACTAAAGGCTCAGATGAACAGGCTTCAACTCTACAACTAATAGCCACTAATGACAGCCAAAGGGGGTCTGGACTTCAAATGCATAACAGTCAAACAAAACCAAACCATAGGCAAATCACTGGCTTGAAGAAGCCCCAACAGGCTACCCTTGGGTAAAAATAAGGAGTCAAATTTATATATCACCATCAATTTTATCATGCTACTTCACTCTACTACAGTCACAAATTTTTGTCATAAACTCAAAATGCATCTGTTCTCCACCAGATACCAACAATAGACTTTTTGTGCTGACTTTTCAGAGCCACCAAGATATAACATAATCACCAAAGAATAGGTTTTTACTACAGAAGGTGCTCTCTCCTTGATTAGTCTATCAATTAGTCCTCCTTTAAGAAATTCCTGCATGAAAATCTTCTCCAACATTACAATATCTTTTGTTTGTTTTAAATCCTATCTGTCTCTCTCTATGTTAATTTAAATTATATATTTATATAGTCTATTGTATGTTGGAATTTTAAAACTGAAATGAACTTGAACTTGAGCACTCACACTCAGCTACAATTGCAGAAATCACATATAGGTTGAATGAAGTCCAGCATTAAATCCAAAAATTTAATACCATAATCTAATGAAATCTAATCCCAAGATAGGCATATGACTGACTTCCCTTGACAGTTCTTGAAAGGTCAGTCAATTTCCTAGCAGTGTCAACACTTTTCATTAACAAAGAGAGCTTCTGAAGAAGTGGAAGTTTTCTATGAGCTCAAGACAACACTTTGTAATTTTACTGAGTTCTATGATGATGATTATTATGAAAGTACTCAATACTAGAGGACTAACAAAATTTGGAGTTACCAGAAGCTGCTAGGCAATGTCAGGTGCTGTACACTTAACTAGATATATAGTCAGTGCAGCTGCAAATCCTAAGGAGCAACTAAATTCTCAATGTTCCTAAACATGGAAATTCTATGTTGAAAATGTATTCAACTCTAGTAAAATCAATTAAATCGTGTTTGCGGAAGGTACACAAAGTAGCCTCGTCTTGAGACGACGCTATTAACAAAGAAAGTGCTGCACATAGTTAACACGGCGCGACCTCAGGATGTACAATACCACTCCCCATTTAGCAATAATTCGCAATAATATATTAAATATGATGTTTAAGTCCCAAAGAAAGTGATTAGCAACCGACAGGTTTTACCGTCAAGTTCATCTTATGGAAGCACCGTCTCGGCTTATTGTTCAACAAAACTGCTGGCGTTAATTTGCCATGAAAGGACATTGAGTTTACAAATCTTGGGCAGTTTTTTATACAAACACAGCTTGTTAAGCCTAACTTTAACTAGAACGTTTCTGCTGGTGAACAATATTGTACTACTGAAAGTTCTTCGATGGCTTAACCAGCACATAGACGGGTTGCAAGATACAGACAGCGACCTTTCGAGCTGTCGTAACCGGTGGCCTCTTCACACTTCATGGACATTCAAACACCGCAGTACTGTAACCACACTTTAAAATATTCATAGAAATATTTTACTTCACAAACCAAGCGCTAAATACTACTTGCATTGATAGGAAAGGTTAATACGCACGAGAAGCGCGCCTAGCTAAATCAACCTGCAAAAGGGATTCAATAAAAACATGGCGGAAAGTTGGCCTAATGCTAATAAACTCCTACCTCGGAAATTACTCATCGAGTTCTTAAAGGCCGTAAGGATATAAGATACGCAATGTACCTAGTCGGCAAGAAACGAAAAACTGCCTAATTGTTTCGGATGATATGTAGGAAGAAACGTGTAAAATGCAAGCGGAAGTCTCCGATGAAAAAGTAAACAAGTAGCAACTTCAAATGTATAAATTGACGCCCAATTTCATGCTAGTAGCTTTTAAGGCTGAACAACTGAAGCGATGACAATTTGCATAGCTGTAAATTCTAATCCTGTTTCTAAAGGTAAAATCCAAAAGAAATCAACGTAGCGTAAAGTCGATTGCGAAATCCTGCCTTGAACACAGATCGCTTGAACCTCAAAACACAAGCGTCCTCAGACTAAATACACAGTGCAATACTCTGAATATACTCAGGGAGAAAGCGCTTCCAGAAGTTATTCATACGCATAGGCAATTTGGAAGGCCGAAGCGATGAAAATAATTGTTTAATTTACGATAGAAACAAACAAACTCCTGAATTAGGCGAATTATAGAATTGAGATAGAATTGTCTTTAGATGATTCTGTGACAATACAATACTGTATGATCTCGAGGAAAAAACCGAAGAATATGAGGAACATAACGCCACAACAGGAATACATGTACGAAGTTTCAATTCTCTAGGCTAAAAAACTATCAAAAACAAGTAGCTCTACGTAGAGCTTCCCCTGGCCAGTTCACGGCTATGAACAAAATGTCCACAATAGTCTACGATTTAGGAAAGGTCATTACAACAATGGGATAAAAGTGGAGGTACAAGACTTAGCCATATCGCTGAAGTTCAATTTCGAAGCTTTACTACGAAAAGAAATGGTCCACTGTTATTCCACCAAAGAAAAGCGCCAAAATGCAAAATTCAGTAATATATGCCCTGCTTCTGTAGATATTCTGAGCATTAAGTAACTGTAAACATAATTGAATAGTAGCTGATAAGTAAAAAAGTGTTATCTTCCTAAGACTATGCATCTTGAAACAAATTTAAGGCGTTATCATCACTCTTAAGCACTGCAGTACCTTAAACAAACCTGATGACCCACGACAATAATTCAATAGCTGCTTCCTTCAAAAACTGGAAAAACAAGATTTCAAGGGTAAATCGATTACAGCCTATAGACCAAGTTCCCTGCAATCGTACGAGTGAAGGGTCCGTTGCTCGGCTCGCTTACAGCAAAGTAATGGCTAGGCCTGACACGTGTGAAAATAGCAAGGATTATCGAGCTGTTTCATTTTCAAGAAATTTCAGAAGATAATACAGCAAAAATAATTTCATATCAAAGCTATACGAGTACTTACTTGTTTTACAGTTTCTCCGCACCACTTTGAACGTATTTGTCAACCAATTATAGCGAATTAAAAACTGAATAAACTTCACAAAGTTCGTCTCTCAGTTTGACATCAGTAACAAAAACACGCGCAATATCCACCTTTCACTGCATTGTATAGTTCTATAAATACAGTCATACTCAATTTCGATTCCTTGGTCGCAACAATGAATTATTTTTACAGCTATTTTTTAACCAGGGACGATGACATAAGCGAAATAATAATTAGCGTTTCCCTCTCCTTCCTTCGTCGCGACCGCCATTATCCCAATGCATTCGTTGAGTTGCCATCCACCATAATGAAATACGCATGCGCCAGATTAAGTCACATGTCAATATGACAAACGAGGTCATGTGATAATGTCGTACATACCAGCAGGAGGGTGGCTTTGACCAGGGCGGCAGGAAAGGAAGAGCAGAGGGTAAGGAGCACGTCCACCTGTCTTCTAATGGGGGGAGCAAAAGTGCACTTTCTGAACTGCATTAGCTTGCCTTCCAACTGTTAATACAATACAATTGAGATCAACTAAGTTACTGATATGGTTGCGTGAAATATAGTTCCTGCAAAGTGATTGGACGAAAATTTCCCAAATAGGTGACCTTGAGGTGTCTTTTCTTAGACTCACTTTGCTCACCTATGGTAGTTAGTGCCCTTTTGCTCCTGTTGGCCCCCCTTGACCAATTGTCGTTCTGGCATCCGTGGCTTCAACAGGTGTACACTTCTATTGGGGGTAATATGCGACCAGCACTAGAGGTGAAATAAAGAATGTCAGAAAATTCCTGGCACTACCCCCTGGGTAGCTTATGGTCGACCCCCAGGGCAACAGATAGACTCTTGAATCAAAATTATTCCAATTATTCACATTCTCAAAAAGCAACAAATCTAATATATTCGCATAATCTACATTGTCATACTATTTACAAGTTGCGTTGGTGATGACGCACCATCAGATCTTTCATCAGAGTTTGAGTAAGCTGGAACCTCCAACGATAAAGATGATTTTCCAGTACTTTCTGCTGTCATCTGGAAGCAAACATAAGATCTCTTGAGAAAAACTTGCAAAAGCGATATTAAAATGAAGCTTAATTATGATTGTCAGTTAGGGTCGCTTCTAGGAAATTTTCCCAAGGGGATGCAGTAGGGGCGACAGAGAGGGGGCAGAGGGGAGCAAGCGCCCCACTTGGCTTTAGTTTGGATGCGCAGGGGAGCAAAAGTATCATTTGTGAATTGCATTAGCATGCTTCTGAACGCTGGTATGTTACAACAGAAATCAACTAAACGGAACCCATTACAAAATGCTGCGAAGGCAATGGACTAAATCTTCGTTCTAGAGAAAAAAATTTGCAGATACCTTTACTTAGAACATCTATAGGTCAAAATACTTAGTGCTATTGTGGAGTAAAATTATAGAATGAGCTCAACCGAGAAGCTAAACTAGCACCCTCTTTGGAGACTTTCACGAATGCCATGCTATTAGGGGCGTGGTCAGGGTTATAAAAATGGGGGGTATCAATGAAGATTTTCTGGCCACGCCCTCTACTTCTCTGAAGATTTGCTACTACCCCCAACCCCCAAGTATTTTCCCATTGACTTAAAGGCAATATCGAGCTCCATCTTGACAAGAAGTTGGGGCATTTGCCCCCATACCTCCCCATGGCTACGCCACCGCATCCTATAGATGTATTCTAATGTTTCATTTGATATTTGGTACTTATTTTAGACTTTTAAGAAATTATCGCTTTTGTAATATAGACCTTATATAGATCTTAGAAACGTTTTAAATACTTTTAAAACAGGACAGTCTGTAAAACAGCCATGCAGCTGAAATTCGTATCCTGTAAATATTTGAAATAATTAAGCTATATGTACCCGATGAGTGGCCAAGCGGAGTGAATGGCCAAGCGGAGTGAATGGCCAAGCGGCCCAGCCAATTCCATTAGCTTCACTGAAGTTAAGCATAGCTGTGTATGGTCAGAAACTGGACAGGCGACCATCCAGATGAACGACTAAAACAGCTCACTCCGCCGTCCTTCGGAAAGGACATTAAACTAGAGGTCCCATGGCTGGATGCGGCATGCATAGTAGGCCATTAGCTGAAAAAGCTAGGTATAACAGCCTACTCAAAATAAAGTAAACAACCCAATATCTGATTGGAAAACACAATTATTCATTTGATTGAGGGAATTATAGCTTCTGATATTACCAAAGAAATGTCTCAAGAGCCCTCCATTTCACGGCTGGATAATCCTGCCAATGGTAGTCGGTTTCCTTCTGCTCCTCTTGGCCCCCTTTCCCCCTCTATCGTTGCGGTGATCCTATAAGAAATCCAAAAAACCCAAAGGAATGGACCTGCGACGCTGTAAAACAACCGTGGGAAGGTAGTTTTATATTCATGATCAAATCAGTGATACAAGCAGTTCGTGCACGCAAAACGACGCTCCTTGCGTGCTTCGCGCGCCTTGCGAACACTAATGTTTCAGTAAATAATTGGCCATTAATAATGTATTTCGATCAATGGTTGTTCAACTGTTAAGGCAGTTTTTGCATTTTGAGTAGAAATAAAAATTCGTGTCCTACACCTAAATATCTTGTCTTGTGGAGAGAGAAAGGACGACGACTAAAGGCCTCCAGAAGTCAAAACCTCCCTGGTGCCACTCAACGCAGTATAGAAGAGACAGCTTCGGGCCCCCTGCCAATTAAGAAAAATCACTTATTAAACGTAAAGGGAATGGCTACGCAAGTCGGCAGAGTTTTCCTCTCATCTTGCCGTCGAATAAATAGGTATATACCACTATTACACAACCTTTTCTGGATTGTTTACCTACTTGACAACGGTGAGTTCAGATCATGCAAATCTTTACTTGGTAACACGTCAATGAGAGTCAAGTAAGGATCAATACCATAGATATAGGAGTGCAATACAATGGCGGAATAACAGTAGAATGATACCGAGGCCTGATGAAATCGAGAATACCCATCTCCATGGACGTAGGAGCCATGCGGGGGTAGAGGGGCCGTGGCTCCCCACTTTATTAGCAAACAATGCACTGTTGCCCTACTCAAACTCAAAAATGTCCCGTCCAAACATAAAAATTCTCCTTTCAATCTAAAAGTACCCTTTTCGCATATTTTTCACCAAGGTCTCAATTTTGATATTAACAACTTTTACTTTGGAGTGATATTTCTGTATTCTATTCTCCCACTTGTACCTTTTTGAACCTTCTATATAAAACAGCAATTTTTTGGGTGCACCTCAATGTCGATAACTTCAATTCCCATCCAAGGACAGTGTGAACATGATTTGGTATACTTCTAAACCATTTAAAATTTTGAAATTCTATGGGCGTGGTCATGTGCCCTTTTTATGACCTAACCCCCCTTTCTAGCTGCTTCCTACGTCCCTGATCGCCTCAATAAACACGAAATACACATATTTTAATAACAAACAAACTTTCTACCTTCAGCCTGAACTTTCCTTAATTTCGTAAATTTCACTCTTGAATGTTTCTTAACTTTTTCCCAAATCTTAACAACTTCCAATAACAAAAACAGCGCAGAAGCTGGGGTCCGTAGTCCTCCAAGGGACAGCAAAGGGTTTATGGGGTACCGCAAGTGGAGCAAAACCGGAATATAGTTAAAGGTGTTCAAATTCAAAATCATTCAAAATGTTAAAGATGGAATTCAAATTCGAGTATACAAGATTAGCAAAGAATGGGTAGCCCATCTTAGCCAGTACAATTCAGTAAAAGTTTAGAAAATTTTAAGAAAATCTCAGGCTTACTTTCGGGAAAAGTTTGGAAAATTGAGGCTCAGGCAAAAGATGCTTTTCACATAGAAAATATGTGTATTTGATACCTATTGGATGAGAGATTCAGAAAAGCAAAATTACCATTCAGAGTGTCGCTAGAAACCCAATGCAACTCAATTCTTTTGCATTTTTCCATAAACGAGTAGTATAGCAGTTGGAGCACTCATGAGCTATACAGAAAGTCAATGCTTAGAAGGGCCATTCTCATGAAATATCAACCTAGAGTGTCAAAATATCTCTCTATATTCAATGACTAAGTGAAAGCTGCAAGATGTTTATGAAACCACAATGTTCTGGAAGTTAGCATAAGTTTTTTGAAGTTTACGGATTTGTGTTTGACTTGTTGGCCTACTTACTTGTACCACTGTTAAGATTTATTTACGTGAAAGTTTATTCATCAAGTGAGCGAGGTAGCATAGTGGTTAGAGCGTATGCCTCCCATGTGGAAGGTCTACGGTTCGAGCCCGACTCGATGCCTTGACTGAATGTTCACTCACTGTTCACTGGGTATTCAGTGGGAATGGGTATTCAGTGGGAACACTGGGGAGATAAAGGCGGCGAGGAAATTAACTGGCCACCCTACCTCACATGCCGATGGCCCAGGATAAGAGCCCTCTCTAACAGGCACTTCCCTACGTACAAAAGTATATGGGACTACCTTCTTTTATTCATCAAAACATATATTTCTCTCCATAGGATCCTAATTCATAAAATGTATTTGAAAAGCTTGGAAACCAGTGTTCTAGGGGCTAATCATACTTCTTTATGACAGGAGTGGGGGCGGATAAGAAAATGTTAGAGAAAAAGAAAGCCCTATACTGTGAAGTGACCAAAACACCTCCTCCCTATTGCAGAGCTCGCTTTGGCTGTCATTCTTGGACTTATCGCTAGAGTCCGCTTCAGTTATAATAGCATTTTGAACCTACTAAGGCAGTATTCGCCTATGACACTGTGCTCCAATTATGAAATCATATCAAGTTCACTCCATTGTGCATCAAAGAACACTCAACCAAATACACGAAATTATGGCTATGAAAATGTACGCTATCCGGTATTGAAATATACTCTAAATGTCTAACTACGTACGTGCAGAGACACTTTCCGCTGGGGGGGGCGTTTTTAGCATTTGACCACCTATTGCTACTAAAAACAAAAATGTCAAGGAAGCTGTCTCTTCTATATTGCTTTGAGTGGCACCAGGGAGGTTTTGACTTCTGGAGCCCTTTAGTCGTCGTCCTTTCTGTCTTCACACTATGACCAATGGGATGCTAAATCTTTTGCAGCATGGCCGACGTTTGACCAACTTTCTTACGATTTAGTGCATGTCGAAGGGCTTGACCCCCCTATGTCCCCTAATAGACACATAACTGTGTCTCCCAAAGGAATACGGACCCTTGTTGGGAACCTATAGTTCACAGGAAATAACCTTTAGATCTCGATGCGACAGCTAGCAATAAGGTAGTACAAAACATTGCGTTACCTTTGACCTGACACTATCCTGTGAACGTCTATCTGCGCCATCTTGTCCATCAGAAAATTGCGTGTATCCATCAAAAACCTCAGCCTCGCTGTTATCATAAGCATAGTGAGGCAAGAGATCCCTTCGAAGCTGTCTTTTTCTAGGAAATATGTATTTTTATAAATGGATGGAAAAATGTATTCAAATCATCACAGGTAATTGACCGGCCTAAGCAAAGCTTTCTTCAGTACCGTCAAACTTCAGCTGCCTCTTTATATAATAAATTTATAAGCATAGGTGTCAAATCTTGATTGGCTAACAAAGGAATCACTCCCGAATGATTCCTGCCAAAAATGTTGTGAGAATTCGATCGAGAAGCGTGTTGGGCATTACAAGCTATCTATCTTTGCTTGTAATGCAGATAACTTTTGATCTACGCAAGATACAAAAATGCTCCTTCTGGAAATGTGAACTTAAGCCTTTTGAACATGCTTGCAAAATATTTTTCAATTATTCGAAACTTTGTGTTATTAGTTTTTTCGCAAAGAAAGTACACTAGCTACTACCAAAACACGCTTCTAGAACGAATTCTCGCAGGAATCATTCGATGGTGATTCTTTTGTTAGCCAATCAAGATTTGACGCCTATGCTACAATAGTAAAATAATAAAAACAATGATACCATTTTCCTGTTAGTTTTACATTAGTGATACGACAGTAATATACACTAATAGTAAGCAACGTGGAGATTGCATTGTGGAGATTATTGGCTGCAAATATCACAGGCGCGATGATTTGTGAAATACCAATCTTTTATGAGAGCATTGAATTGATTGATATTTTGTGATGACTTTATTTTATTTTGGAGAGAGTTCCATATCTTTGGACCCAAAAAACGTAGAAATTTTATACCATAAGTAGTTGTTTTTGCATTGGGGGCACAAAGAACACCATTTCGTCAACAATTTTAACTAAAGGATTTTAGGGTAAAACAGTCTTTCATAAAGGCAGGATTCTCGTTCTGGAAAGTTTTGTAAATCTCTAATACCAACAACCTGATACAACGAATAAGAGTTGTAGAAGATTTAGCCTTTACTGGAAGAATAATCAGAGAGTGCTAATCCTAGGGCCCTCTCGTTGATTTTCTGGAGTTTTAGTTTTCTATATATCAATATATAGCAAGTTTTAATGGTAACTATTCCGTCCGACAGATCATCACTTTGCAAAATATTTTGTAAAACTTCAGACTCATTAGAATTTTTGCTAGCAAAACTTTTACTCTATGTGGTTGGACTGAATATTCCCCTTACTAAAACACTGAAGCTAGTTAAACACAAATTTTTCTACGCAGAACTGCTATTAAGCTCCGTCCAACAGAAAAACGCTAATTCAAAACAGCACCATTGGTAAATACGATTCTCCACATCGGATCCCTGTTTCGTAAAAGTTTCCCCCCTAAACTAAAAATCAAACAAATTCCTATTCTAATATACTTATCTGTATCCAAAAAATGTCAAAGATATGATTATGATTGGTTGTCGAGCGCAATTCTTCTTAGAGTCGTTCCAAGCCCATTTAGCGCACGACCATCGAAACATGTCTTAATTTTATTTGGAGATCTTCTCTTTGCAACCTACTTGTGGGGGTATATTTCATTTCATTCACAATTGAGGAGATGTAAGAAATGGGGCACAGTGGGTACATGCCCTTCACTTTTCACAAAATTTCACATAAACTGCCCCTTGTCAGCTTACATAGTAGCCCTTTTTTGCCCATGTGGGTGCATGTGAATGTATGTGCCCCCATTTTTTTAATGCTTCTTATGGTCCTGGATGGAAGAGTAATGAGATAGAAGATACAAAGGTAATGAGAGAGAGAGAGAGCATAGATGGGTAATAGGAGTACTGGATTGACAATATATGCAGAAAGAGAATCAAAAGACATAAAAATTAAAAAATTTGATTACCTTACACTTCTTCTTATGACGAAAACCTGAAGAAAGACAAAATGAGAATTGCATTAATCAATGTTAAAATTGTATATATGTTACATTGTCATAAAATGAGCTTACCTACTTACTTTGTAGCTTAGTATTACTTAGCTTAATATTAGCTTAGTTTACCTACTTCCTTTGTAGCTATGTAGCATACACAAATCAAAATTCCTTGACTATTCCCTTACCTTTCCCTGACTGATAGTGAAAAGGACACGTGTTTCCCTGATCCCCAGTGCACATGTTTACAAAAGTAGGTAAAAAATGGAGTACAATAGATAAGTAATGCACATATACTTGCTCTAGCACTATGCAAAGTGATGAAGTTCGCATTTATTGACAAAAAAAAAAAGAATCACCTTGCAAGCAACCATGCATAGAGTCAGTGAGATGATACATGGCCTAAATAATTTGTCTTCCCTGACTCCTACCTGACTTGGAGAAATAGTGTAGAGGATTCCCTAACTATTCCAGGTTTTCCCTGACTTTTCATAAAAATGGCCTATTCTACAGATTTTCCTTACTTATTCTACTCTAATAGTAATTCCAAAATGTAGACAAAATGCTTACAGCACAATAAAACATATTACCAATGCTACCCTGCCTCAAAGGGCAAAATTGTTATATTTTGCAGCCCTATTTAGCAATTCTATAAAAAATATTTAAAAATTTAACCATATGATGTTATAGATATGCACTTATCAAGAAATGATGCAGTTCATAAAGATTCTGGGTCTCAGTAAAGAAATAAAAAGCTTTAAGACCTCCCACTCTAAATTTAACAATTTTAAAAATAAATTTATGATACTTTCTCCTGAAATTCTTTGACATTTTAGGACACTATTCAATGATTTTTATGACATTTTATGACAAAATTTATGTTATTCATTAGTCATTTGAAATATTATTCTAACAAATATGGTAAAATTCAACTTCCTGTGCAAGATTTCAATGTAAAGATAGATTCATAAAACAACCAAATACTTGAGTAGTAATCTCAAATACTTCACCTTTATATTTCAAAAGGTTAGACTTAAGATATCCATTGTTTGAAAATGCTAATGCAATAATGAAGCCACCACTTAATGTGAAAGATTTTTTCATGCAAACATTTATAACATTTTATAACACTTGGCCACTTTTTATGACGATCTATGACAAAATTGCAAAAACTCAATTTTTATGACATTTTATGATTTATGACAGAGTGGGAGGCCAGAGCTTCAATTCTTGCCTAGCATTTCACTTGCTATGACATGATTTATCTACAAATATGAAGAAAATAAATAATAGACTGGGATAGACAGGATTGTCTGGCAATATCTTGAAAAGGTTCCAATAAATCATCTACAGTGACTTGATGTCATCTGGAATGAAATCAACATAAATGGCTGTTCCTTCTTGGGGAGTATTCACCTGTTGCATAACACCTCTAGAGGGGAGAGAGGGTAGTTTCATTTGTTATACTATTGTTTAATTTATCTGAAGAGCTATAGTATAGAGCAATATGATAGGGGTAGGGGGTCTCAAAAATGGTAAATTTAGCGTTACACAATGGGTGAATGATCCCTTGATGGAGATAGTAATCTGCTAATTTGGCTAAGTAAATTTGTTGATTAATCACTATACTATACCTATTCACACCCTTTCCAAGTAACACTACCTAATCCACGAACTGTAGCTCACAAATCATCTTTCATTTCTAGAACTTCCTAACTGTGAAACTCATTGCCACTACTTTCCCTGAATCCTACAATTTGTCACCTTTTAAATCTAACATCAACAAACTTGATCTTATCTCCCTCTCTACTTAAACTTCTCCATTTTCTCAGTTTTTCCTTTGTCGGGGCTTTTTTATAGGCTTTGCTACAGCCTTTCCCTGACATTACTTACTAAAAAACAAAATACTGTATATTTTAAAGGTGTTTTCCCATAAATGCAATATTTACTACAGACCAAACAACAGCTACATCACCAGTCAAATAGGTCAGCACCAGTCATAAATGATATAATATTAACTCTTAGTAATAATGCTTAGCTTAATAATTTGTTGAACAACAGCTTAATGTTGCACTAACAAAAGTATCAAGCTAACTTGTTCTACATATTAGTGTGATAAAGTAGCAGTTTTCTAAAAACATCAGGGGGCAGATGTGCTGGCTTTGCCAAGTATTGCTAAATTAGCAGAGTATTTATCAAATAATTGTGTTTTTTATGAGAAACAGTTTCAGGAAACAATCTCGTTTTCTTATTTACAAAATGTGTATATAGCCTTTGGTCTACTGCTTTTGCTGAGAATTGGCTGACTCTATGGCACCTTGGGAGCACATTGTCCCCTTGTATCCATAACAACCACTACTGGTGTGATATGACTTAATGCTCAACAGAATTACTAATGCTAACATTTACTAGTAAGCACTATAAATAAAATAATTCTAGAAAAACTTTGAAATTTATAAAGACAAATACAAGGTCATGGAAACTCTCACCAAGAATATCATTATTATTATTAAAATAACAGCTCCAGTTGGTGCAGCCACATATAAAGGATAATCAACGCCATTGTGTTTATCATTTGGAGTTCTTGAATGATTGGTTGCAAGCACTGAATAATCAAATGTTCTAGACAGATATGTCACATGTGTAGATGATAATGTTCTGTCCATTATTTGCATTTTTGATCCAACAGAAGAGAAAAGTATGTTTTCATTGTCCTCATTTATCATTTCCTTGTATGGTTATAAATTCTCTAGTGTCAAACCTTAAATGAGAAAAACAGAATGTGTACATGAGAAAGCTTGAGTATGCCATATTTTTTCAAACCTGTGCTACAGAATAAAATAGAAAATAACACTTGTGTCAAATTCAGAACAAATGAGGCTTCATGGATGTACTTGGTCAGTGATAGTGACAACCAAGAAGCAGTAGCATACAAGGGCGTTAACTAGGATTTGGTCGCATTGGCTGGCCATACCATTTTGGGAAATTTACATGAGGCACGTGAAGCATGACCTCCTAGCATCCCTTGTGCAGCAAGGTGTGCAGTGCAGTTCAGGAGTTGGAGGGGGCACTGCAAGACTCCACAGTGGGGCCGGGGTGGAGCCCCTGAAAATGAAGCTTACTGAAAAGCTTCAAAATTTCCCAAAACTTACATTTTTTTATAAGAAACAAATATATAAGAAACATGAGGCTGAAACTAGGCAAAACTTATAAAATATTTTTAAAACATAGGCAGGCTGAGTGTCAAATAATAACTTGCAAAAACTGTTTTTACTAGTAAAATTTTTATCAAGCTAGCAAGAAAATAGAATGAACATCCATTACATGCCTCACAAAACCTAAGCATCCCTTTTCTTGCATCACAATTGCATAATCAGGGTTGTTATTATCATTTGAAGTCTTTAAATTTAAGAAACAGTTAAGGCTAGATTTGAAAAAATACTAAGAAACATTCAGGCCGAAGCCAGAGATTCTGTTTCTTATAAAACAAATGTGTAGATGACAAGCCATTTCAGTTATGCAAGCTTTTATAGACAAAGCACACAACTTCCACTGGTTTGGCAAAATGTGGGGTGTGATAGCTCTACATCTGCTACATTGGCATGTTACTGCTGGGTAAAGAAATGTATTGAATGTTTTTATGTAGATATAAATAGCTGATCTTGATAGGACATAACTATTTATTAATTTATCAATTTACATCCATGGGTCTATTGCCTGTTGGTGTTGATGGTTCTGTCAACACATTTCTTCCATTTTGTTCTGTTTACTGCAAATCCTTGAATAAGCCTCCATTTCCCAATAAGCCCCCCTAAAATAAGCTCCCACCCAAAAATCAATTCTGCAAATAAGCCCCCCTTCAAATAAGCCCTTATGGGGCCTTATGTGAGGGAAGCATAATTGGAGAATGACATCTTATTTTAAGAAGCTCTCACAGAACAATAGCTAGACAGTATTACTTCCTTAGAGTGGAGACAAAAAAGGAAGAAGATGTGTGGCTTTCATGATGATGATGAAGAAATTGCTATTGGCTAATAAATTCAATTTGCAAAATGGCCTTTTGTAATTTTTAAATTTATTAATTGAAAAACTATGATGTTTTTATGTTAACCTTTGAGGAAATGCCAAACTTTGAATAAATAAGGCCAACTCAAAAATTAATTTTTGATAATAAACCACCACAGGCATTCTCTTTTTGGCCTTCCTCTTTCAATACCACCTTTCATCACCCTGAACATTGAACACTTCATCAGCCTGTCATCTTTCATATGACAGACATGTCCAAACAGTCCTAACTGCCTCCTAATGACACACTGTACCACATTATTCCAGGCTTAGACCTTGCTTCTAACTTCCTTGTTAGGAACTTCTTCATACCATGTTACATTTGATAACGTAAAATCTGTTAAAATACTTTCAGATCTGGAAAAATCCGGAAGTATTTTAACAAATATTGTTACATAGTACCATGCACAATATCACCTCAATGGATTAGATATATCATAATTTCACAAAGCAACTTAGTGAATAGAGAGAAAAGGAATTCTCAGTCATGTTTCTCGTTTTGGTTCTACTATTGAAATTTATAATTCAGCTGCATTTGCCAAGAAGCGTTTTAAACTCTGTGAAATATTGGAGGCAGTACTCTCTCCCAATGTCTATGGGTCTCATATGAGGTTATCAAGTTTATGTCATCTACCTGGGTCATAACCTCACAGGCCCATAGACATTGGGAGAGGGAGCACTACCCCTAATACATGTTTTTTATGACAAAATCATCATTTTGCCTGAGCTTCAATTTTCTCAATTTTTCTTGAAATTGAACCTGATATTTTCTTAACTTTTACTGAAATAATCTGGCTAAAAAGTGCAACATTTTCCTTATTAATCTTCTATACTCGGATTTGAATCCCACCCTCAACATTTTGAATGCAATAATGACGAAATATTGATTTTTGCCAATAAAAACAATTTAGTTTGGAAATTGAGCCTTGTGATTTTCTTCAGAGTTTCTTAAGATTTTGGCCACTTGGGCCTCATTTTCTTAAACTTTTTTCTTATAAAAAAAGGTGTAATTCTCTGCGGTTGTTTATAAAGGTGTTCTAAGCAGTCAGTTCTACTCGTTGAATCTAAATTTGATAGCAGATAAACCTCTGTACATATTTGAAACCAAATCGAAGAGCTACAGAAAGCAGCTAAAAATTACCTAGTGCATGGGCCTACCATAGACCTGTCATGATACAATTCTTGCAACAGTACTGTTATGGACTGTAACGGCTACCGCACAATGCACGCTAAAATCGTATGCATATATATGTACGATCTCACTGCAAGAATGACCTACCTCATTATTCTATATTTCGTGACAGCCAAGCCTACAGAAAGTGGAAGTCAATTCCACCAAATTTCGCCAGCGAATTGTTACCAGGAAGGATCACGTCATTGAGTTGTATCAGAATTCAGAAGGAGGCAATTGCGTGACTAATAACTAGGAGGTCAAGTACTCCACCCTTCCCCCCTTACCTCACAAAATCGTTGCTTTAAAAAACACATCGACAGCATCTTTATGAAAAGTCTTGTCAGTGCAATCAAACTATTCAACTTCAAAGCTATGTAGAGGAGTTAATCAGATCTCGAACTAAAACAAAGGTCACAGAAAGTACTGTGGGCAGCTCTCTTGCAGCATGGCTGACTTCTAACCAACTTTCTTGCGAATTAGAAAATATTGGGGGGCCACACCTCCCACGCTCCTTATCCGCACATCCCTGTACCTCATCCTAATATTAACATTGTGTTCTTGTTTGCTCGTTGGTTATCCTTTGGAATACTCGTTTTTTATTGTATAAGAAAGTATGTTTTGGCCCAGTACTCAAACGATTTCGGTGTCAAAAGTTTATTAAGACTTTTCTAGATAAAAATTTGACTTTCGATGTTTGGCACATGCACATTAATGGCAAGCGAAAAAAATTACTTGCACACCTGAAATTATGTTAAACAGCAGAAGTTAAACTGTTAGAGGGTAGCCAACATAGTATATCTAACATTTTGTACACAGATAAAGCGAATTTTCAGCAAATGTACATTTATCAACTTCAGTACTTTTTTTTAGTAAGTAACACCGGGGAAAGGCCATAGGGCCTATAACAAAGCCCCGACAAAGGAAAAACTGAGAAAATGAGGGAAAGTTTAAGTAGAAAGGGAGACAAGATCAAGTTTGTTGATGTTAGATTTAAAAGATGACAAATTGAACTTTCTACTTTCTACTACTAGCACTGAACTTTCTTAGTTGTTCTTAGATTCAACAAATGCAACTGGTTGTGTGGTTGAGTATAAGTGAAGTCATTGCCCTGAAATAAAATAATACGAAACTTGAAAACTCTCTTAATTTCTCTGATTTTTTTAAAAACCTTTCTTGTCCCTTATTTTTTCTGTGATGGAACATAACATTCCTTAATTTTCTCCGAATTGCCTGATTTGGTGGCAATCCTACATTTGTGAAAGGAAAATATAAAAAGTTGGACCTGTACCATTCAATGTTACATGAAATATGAAAGCATTTTCCTGTGTATAATACGCTGTTTTGAGTGCTTTTACTCCAAAATATATGTGGATGGAAAGGTTGCAAAGATACCCCCTCAATTTGTTACGGGAAAAACACCCCCTGGTTTTAGACCACATGTTAATTAGTGTCGTGTGGAGTGGAATGTGTGAGTTAGTGTTGTGATCCTGTAAAGAGATGGTGTGACCAATAGCGAAAGTAAGTTAGCAATGCTATGTTATGTTTTCATAAAATCATAAAAATCACAAACGGGATACTCAATTGTTTCAATCTGGCCCATAAGTACAACATGAAATTGTAAGGAAACTTTTTATACTTGGTAAAGACATTTTACCCAAAAAAGAGAAAAAGGAAGAAAATTCTGTGCCAACGTGGAAGCACTACTACTACATTACTTTTGGGGGTGTAGGAAACCCGGTCCAACTCCCTAGATGCTAGATCCATTTGCATCATTCTTCTTACCAGCAAAAGACCCCCTGCATGCAGCTAGAAAAGCAATATCTACAAGTACTTGCATCTGCAGATTGTGCAAAGTTGTTATTAATGGACTCAGGTTTTTATAGCCCTATTTTTTCTGTTAAAGAAAACTGTATGATCAGGGGCGTTGGGTAGGTAGGAGGGGCCATGACCTCCAATCTTTTCGGAATCGTTAGACTCTCGGAAAATTAAAATGTTTCGTCGGAAAATTTTCGGGCTTCTCCTCTTAGTAAAGGTAGAGCTCTTGAACATTAAAGCTTTGAACTTTACCCCTCCCCCCATACTCTACAGGTGCCACGACGCCTCTGTGTACGATATTCTCGTTAGCTGTATGAGTACTGCCAACCTTAAATAAATTGCTAATAAGAATATCTACCTTTAAGGTGGCTAGTAAAGACAGAAAAGACTCCCTTATTCTAACTTGTCTCATTTAGAACATAAACATCTTCAAACAGCCAAAAAATGTCGCTAAATTATCTGCAGATGTAACAAAACAATAGCAAATAAATCTAAATAGAATCAAAATAATAACTACAATTAAGTGAAAAGCATTGCGTTTGTGATATAACCAAGAGTTTGGTACTCATAATATTCCACGTGTACCTCGTCTTTGTTCAAAAATTTAACTGTCTTCTATCTAGGCTACTTTCTTACAAGATTTTCTAAGCATAGTTTGGAAGGATAAAGTAGGCCTCATTGATCTTATATACCTGGCTGTATGCAACAGCTTCTTGGACATAGAATAAGTCTGCTAAACTTCAATGCTATAAGAAACTGAAGGTATATATATGTCATACACGGAGAGGAGGCTTGCAAAGGTAAACATTGGGTGAAGCACTAAACTGAGTAAATTGTAATTCATTGGGATATGTTTATTTGCTTTCGCTTATGAATGGAAACTGTCTTCAAAGTACTGTTTGAAATCGAGCCTAAAGCATCCTACTTATTCACATTTCATAAAAGCTTTAGCCACAGAGAGATTATTAGAGAGGGGGGCAGAAGAGAGGGGCGGAAAAGGAAAGAAGCGTAAAAGCGAGGGGAGCAAAATGGAAACGCATAGGAGAGAGGGGTGGTAAAGATAGAGCTGTAAATGAGAGGGGCGGAAAAAAGAGGGGCGGAAAAGAGAGAGGGGAAAAGAGAGGGACGCAAAAGAGAGCGATGTAAAAAGAGGGGCGTTAAAGAGAGGGACGTAAAAGAAAGGGGCGTTAAAAAGAGAAATAGATGAGGCTAAATAGAGCTTTACTGTAAGAACAAATCATTGAACTTGGCGACTGAATGGGAAATACCATAAGACTAGTATATAGTTATGTTGAAGATCTAGAACTAATTGACAAGCAGTACGACTTTTTTACTATAATGAAGATCAAATAAAACTAAATATGACGTTATGTAACAAAATAAACGAGCTTTGAATCTACATAAGGTACTATGTTTTTAAAGTATTATGTGTTGCACACGAGCGTAACGTGACATAACGAAGAAAAACATGGCTTCGTATCACCAATAAAGTAGCTGTAGAGGGTGGAGGGCAATTTTGTTCTATTGAGAAGTAACATGGCTTTGCCCTTTGTAAAATTAGTGGAATAGTCTTCTCTTAAGGGGTTGCTTGCTGCATAAAATTCTGGCCTCCTCAAGGTGAGGGCAAGAGCACATTTTGCCACTCCGTGTTACTAATTCCAGCTACGTAAGTGCTTTGAACTTTTTGGAACTTGGAAACCGCAAATGACTGCAACCATGTGAATGGAAAGGGAATACTCTTTTGCGTTTATTAAATTTGGGGGTCGAATAAGCATGGGATGGTCATATCTTCTAGATTTCCATAAAGTGGGGGGGTGATACTGAAGTGGCCTACCGGGAAAATCCCAACAACCCTGACGGAAATAGAAGAGGTGATGATCCCAACAGATGGTATGAAGTGAAGAATGGATGGAGTGGTTGACAGTGTTCCACCTGATGAGGGTTGTGAAGTGCTTGATGAAGAGGTGAATGATGAAGAATGCGATCAAAATGACAATAAAATGTCGCTGATAGTGATTACACCCATATTTTGGTAAACTGAGGGTCATTACAAAACACCATAGAGGTGAAAAATTTTTTTTAAGTGCAATATGACCCCCCCCTACAATTAAGCACAGAAGTGTAGGATGGGTTGAAGACGTGAGGGAAACAAAAAAGGGCTATTGTGTCTGGATTATATTACAATCTACCATTCCGGCTGCAAATAGCTAGAAATATCCATACTGAACTAGGATATATAACCTGAAGTTTAATCCGTTCCAAATAGGGCTAGAATGAGATACTAGCAGTGGTCACATGACCATTATGTAATTGCGAATTTGATTGGCCAATTCGATCTGGTGAGCAAGACAAATCACTCAAAAACAAAATCAACCTTGCAACTTGTGCAGTTTGCTGAAATAGAGCAAATAAAAGTACAGGAATTAAAATTCGTCATCTACTGCTTCTAGAGGAAAAGAGATCCTTCATGCATGCTTGAATGCTTGAGCATTTACAGGGAAATACTCCTAGCGATCAACACACAAGAATGTATTGTTGACACTTCATTATAGGATGTAAGTAATGATTTGTGACACAGAAAAATTCGTTAAGTAGTGTACATTATTATGTTATGACAACAGTCCTACAATTTTTTAATATAGCCTTGATTCTCAGACATTTTGTATTACTGCAAAATATGCTTCGCCCACCAGTAGGAATTGACCAATCACATTAGAGATTACGTAATGGTCATATGACCAATGCTTGTATCTCATAGCACTTTCCATATTCCCTCGAATCATCAGAATGCCATGTTCACAAACTAAGCAAAAAGCGCTTGCACTGGGCAAACCGTTAAAATACTGGCAACAAAGGACTAAATTACATAAATATACAAGTATTATACAAATCTTTTCCATCACCAGGTATATTTTAATATGCTAAGTATATGCGTCAAATCTTGATTGGCTAACAAAGGAAGCATAATCGAATGGTTCCTGCCAATAATGTTGCGAGAATTCGTTCGAGAAGTGTTCTCGCAACAGTATTGGCAGGAATCCTTCGATGGTTTTCCCTTTGTTAGCCAATCAGCATAGGCGTCAAATCTTGATTGGCTAACAGAGGAATCACCATCGAATGATTCCTGCCAATAATGTTGCGAGAATACGTTCGAGAAGGGTGCTTTGGTGATAAATAGTGCATGATCATTCGGTGATGATTTCTTTGTTAGCCAATCAAGATTTGATGACTATTGCTAATATGCTACTGCCGCGAACTATTCATCCACACCCGATTAATCTTCAAAGATATTATCGGGAGGCTCTGCTGATACAGGTTCGATTTTAGCGTATGGATGTTGTCTTGTTGCTCTTGCTGCCAACAAATATGTCTGAAAAAAGATATTCAAAGATCTGAGTAAACGTTTTAACGCTTTGTTCTATTTGTGATGCTGTAGTCCAGCAGTCGGGAACTTTCTTGGCTGAGAGAGCCATGAAAGCCTCATATTTAAAAATAGCTTTCCATGAGAGCCATACAACTGGGCATTGGCGTCGCATGGGACAACGAAATCTTCTAATTCGACACAAACTTAGCAATTACGGCGCAACTGAAGACAACAGTAGCGGTAACTGTGGAAGGCCTATTTCGAGGTATTCGTTGTTTTGCAATGCTTTGAAGAATGTCTGATTTGTCTGCGAGCCAGAGAGCCAGATACAGTCTTGAAAAGAGCCATATGTGGCTCGCGAGCCATAGGTTCTCGACCGCTGCTGTAATCTAAATGTGGGTACGTGCCTATGAGTGCTACTCTGTGAAATCTACTTAAATTCGACAATATATACAATGGGTAACACTAAACATATCTAAATAGATGCATGTTAGATCAGTGGTCTAGAGCTAAATTGATAACTAGGTTGGCTCACGTATAAAGTCATGTGTTTCAAAACGAGGCCTTGCATTCCAAGACGAGGCTATTTAACAAAAATCCAATGGGCAGTTATAAGCATATTTAAATGTATTAAGATTAGCTACTCAAAAGTGACGTACCGTGAAAGCCCTATTAAAGACTCCTCTCTAATAAGTCCCCTCTCTCGAGAAAGAAAACGATTGAATGGGCTGTTAGAGCATGGAGAACAATGCTATATGAAATCACATGTAAAGAAAAAGCCCCATCTACAGAATTACTGATCCCTACAAAAAGCTACAAAGAATATATTTGTATTGCACTTCGTGTTCCTTTAGCCGCCATGTTGCCTGTGCCAATCTTGCATTCATGCGGAGTTCTATTGTGTATCGTAAGCGCACGTTCCGGGCAATGTGTTGCGTCTGTCAAAAGTATACCACTTTTCATGTACCGTGTGATTGTTATGTACTCTGTGTTCAATGATTTAGAACTAGTTTTCGATTTGTATCAAAAGAGAAAACATCAAAAAGCTGCTTTTATATTTTCAGTCCTAAATTAGGCCTAGGCATATGGTTGCCTGCAAGCACATAGGTATTTCAACTCGCTACATTTGCAAATGTGTGGACACGTGCACGTGCGATCGCACGTGTCTCTGGGTATGGACTGTAAAACGGTTGTATGATGTAGTGGAGAACTTTCGCAAATTAGAAAAAAGGACATTAATTGCCTACTAAATTCTAGAGCCTAAATTCCTATTTTTCAGCAATTTTCAGAGCAAATCCAATGCTGTATTGCTTAACTCCAGAGCTTCCTTTTACTCTCCGCGATTTCGTTCATAAACATTAAAGAAACTTTGCGATATTCACTTACATACTTCCTTGGTCTCCCTTTAGGCCGCTTTGGTTTTGGCGGTGGTTTTGGCTGAAATAAAAAGGAAACATGAGCCTGCATGAGCAGATGCAACAAGTAGCGAAAGCAACAAGTGTAGTTTTGTGAAAGCATTTATATCTTTAAAGTCAGATAGTACACGAAGAAATACGACAATATTTCTCAATTTGCAAGACATGTTTCGGTCTGTTCATCAAACCATCATCAGTTGAATATAGTAAGATTCATCGTTAGAATATACTTATATCTTTATATAATTACCATGGGGGTAGGAGGATGTCAAATTTAGGGGGGCTCTAAGCTTTCTGTAAACTTTCTGCCCGAATTTCCTATTAGAAAATTTGCCAGAATGAAACTGATTTCTGCCCAACTTGAGAAGCTGCAGCCCCCCTGCCCCCTGACTCCTACGCATATGATAACTACAGTCTAAAACAAACTAAGAAAATATAAGAAAAAGGAAGGAAGAAGAGTCTACTCTGAATAGAAGCTTTATCGTGATAGATCATTTTGCTTCCAATCTAAATTTAAGTTGCTACAACTAAGGCTAGGCACTACAACATCCAAGAGAAATTCTAGAATATATGATTCCACAAGCCCATTCTTCCAGGACGCCGTAGAGGGGGAAGTGTCCCTCCTGCCTTCCATCACAGACAGAAGTGTAAAAGTAAATTAATAGCTAGGGGGGCTCTTCTCGTGCATGCAGTTTTAAAAGAAACTTAGAAGTTGGTCTACCTAGTCATATAAGAAACTATAAATACTGTTCAGTAAACAACGTAGTATGTTTACGTATCTTGTCAGATTTATATTGTTAATCTAAAGTAGTCTTCTAGCATAAAATAATAACTATTCAGTACTTGACCCCAAAGATAATTACCGAACAAGGGAGGGCAAAAGTGCCCTTTTTGAAATACAATAGAATCAATTTGTTCTTGGTGGCCCCCTTTCCCCCACTATTGGCCTCTCTTGCCCAACTGTAGTTCCGGCGTCCCTGCCAGTCATTTTGAAATAGACATCCCATTGCATGACCATTGCCTATTATCCATATTGCTAGTTGTTGTGTACTGAAAATTGAAATTAAACAGGGCTGCGTCCATTCCTAATTAATATAGCTTTTTCCAAAGCTCACTTCGATATGACTATGTTTGATGTGACATGATGATATGACTATGATATGACTATTACACAAGCTACATGAAAAAAAACAAATTACAAAAACGATACCGCATGGAGTATACTCTGTTATAACAACCCTGCGGCCTACGCATATAAGGAATCATTCACCCTCTACCCAACGCCTGAAAAAGGGGAGGGCATTTGATTTAGTATTTGAGGGGAGGGATGGAGGGAGGGGATTCGAGTTAAGTTTGATAATTGCCAGGGGTGAAGCTAAAGAAACTTCTTGGCAGGGTGCACAACCCCAAGTTGCTGACAAACAGATTTCCTTTGAGCCCAATTTGCTGACAAATAGGACATTCCTTGAGTTTTTTCAGCAATACAACATTGCGGAACACTATTGATTTTCGAGAGCGAGGTAGCAGTTAGCCTACTTACTTGTACCAATATTAATATATATTTTACGTGAAAGTTTATTCATCAAGTGAGCGAGGTAGCATAGTGGTTAGAGCGTATGCCTCCCATGCGGAAGGCCTACGGTTCGAGCCCGACTCGATGCCCTGACTGAAAGCTCGCTCACTGTTCACCCAGCAGCAAATGGGTACCCAGTGGGAATACTGGGGAGATAAAGGCGCCGAGGAAAGGAACTGACCACCCTACCTCACACGCCGATGGCTCAGCATAAGTGTGCTCTCTAACAGGCACTCCCCTACGTACAGGACTACCTTTACTTTTTACTTTATTGATTTTCGGCAAATGTGCAAACGAGCTAAATATTGGTGGGCGTGGTACCCCCTCCGCACCCCCCTATGGCTATGTCCCTGATCATTGCATAACATACAAAATCGACAAATCATCGTTTTGCTTTGACTTGCTCATGCTCTCATTCGTGGCTCTTCTACCCAGGTCTCCAATTTGTTGGAACATAGTTCTGGAACAAATACAACGACATAGATTTTTGTAGAAAAAAATTGACAGGTCCTGCCATAACCTTAGCAGAGGACACTACAGTTGTCTCTCTGCCATGTCCACAGAGAAGCTCCATGATAGCGTCATCTACGTGTACAAGAAACCCTTTCAGTAATAAATAGTCCAAATAGTATCTTCAATTGAAAAACTTGAGGATGAAACTAGAATTGGTCATGCAGGCAATGTTCGTCGAAGCCATTGAGCAAACGCAGCAGACTGACCGATTGGTATACAGGGATATGTCGTAGAGCCCTTTTCCTTTTTCCTCATCCACTTTGCTATTTCAAAAGCCAAGCAATTTTCGCGGAGAATTACAAATTAGTACAGCCACTATCAATAGACCTGACAAAAAAGAGATTCGCACCTTTGAAGTATTTCAGTATGTTCCCGCATCAAAGGTCTGAAGCTATTGTGAAAGAGCAGTAAACAGGGTATCACGTAAGGTCGTTCTCAGACCTTTTAAGAATGTGTCTTAAGGGTAAATACCAGTTCTGTATGCTGTAGATAGATATACCTGAGATTAATGGGGGGGAGGATTCCGAATAATTGCCTATAGGTGTCGTGATTGCATTCCCTGTTGAATAGTAGCCAGTCCATAGATTTTACAAGTTACTACACTCGGACCAAGTGCCACGCGTCTCTGAAATGATCTACTATGTTCTGTAATTTCATACCCATTCTGTACACGTCTCAGAAGTCTGGGAAAACCATTCAATAACTTAAGCTGGGGCACATAATTGCATTTTCAGGCCATTATGAGTGAATAATTGGCGAAGGATAAAATAATGGAGAAAACACAGAGCAACGTGATGCCAATGTGCGTAATTACTCCAGTCTCCAATATGGCACTCAGAGAATCTCTAGAAAGCATTGATTGTATCAATGAGAACAAGGAGAGACTTATGTTGATTCAACATCGCATTATCCCATACAACTAACACAAAACGTTAAAGGCTTGCAATTCAGGCCTATTCTGCCTTTTTCCGTTTGGACATTCATTACGATTAATTGATCTCAAAGAAAGACAATCTCTCTGCATATCGTGTTTAACCCTTCAGCTGTCTAGCAAAACCACGATTAACCAACCAACTTATCCATAAAAATTTCAAATACAAAGCAACGTCAGGATTGAGATTCCATTCCACTATACCGGGGGTCTACAAGAGATTTCTGTAATCAATGATTGATGGTAATTCATCAGTGGCAGATAACTCTTTTCTACCATCTTGTGGCAAGTAATTTGAGGCTCACAGGAACGATTTCGGGGCAGGGGGGCCAACAGGAGCAAAAGGGCACTGACTTCCATGGGTACCTCTTTGGGACACTGGCTAACATAGGCACCTCTTTGGGACCCAAGGCACCTCTTTGAGACATCTTTGTTTCATCCTCTAGCAGAGCCTATATTTCACACAGTTATACAAATAGCTCTCTCTTCCAATCATATTTTGCCTGCTTATATAGCTTATTTGATCTCCATTGCATCTTATCAGTGTCTAAAAAAGGGTTCTATTGCATTTCTTATTGGGTACTTTCGCCCCCCACTCTCCCACATGAAAGGCACTTTTGCCCCTCTCTGCCTCCCTTGTCTGGGGTCCCTGAGAAATTTCAGTGGCGGCGTCACGGGGGCTAGGGGTATACCCTCAATTTGGACATGACCCCCAAGCATTGAAATAATAACTCACCCAAATTCTAAGAGAAAATGTTACGGATGTGTTGAGGAACTTCTAGCAATATCTAATTCTTTGTTAATCCACAACAATGCTGTTGTACTGAAAAAGCAAAAATAGTCCGTCCCTTCTTTGCAGCACAATTTGTTTGGTCACAAAAGGGCATGGTTCTTAAATGACGTAACCCGTTGAAGCCTCCCTTTCTGTATCTGGGCAGGAGCATTAGTGTGTGTAGGAAACTTGAATCAACGTTGTGCAGCTCTGATATCATCCAAACATTCTGCTCACCGGGCTCCACAATTTAGGGCTGTAATGGCTCCAGAACAACGTATGAACAATGCTTGAGTGTAATGTTAATGACCAAGAATCAATAATTATTACTGTCTAAATGAAATCATCTCACACATACAGGTGCGCACATGGACATAGGAACCGGAGGCACAGGGGGGATGTGTAAAAGCGCCCCTTTTCCAGTGAGGGTGCCTCTTACTGCATATATCCCCAACTTCCTGAATGTGTCCTACGTCCCTGGGTGCCCAAATTGAAGAACTGGTTGAAGGAGTGTAGAAATTCTGTGTTTGAACTATATACTGTGTAGAGCTGCGCTGCAGAATTGCCATGCAGAGCATCTTTAAGGAAATTCGACTACTGGGTCAAGCCCATATAAGAGGCACTTTTCATTCACAGCCACGCTCAGTCTGCATTCCCCTTTTATTCCCTAAGAATCTAGAGTTAACATCAAGGAAGCCATTTTCATTACTACTAGTCAACTAGTGATAAAAATTCCAAGCTACTGGGCGAAAAGCCTGAAATTCTGCGATAGATTGGAGTTAGGCAAATTATATATGACGTAGTACTACTTGTCCCTTCCCCCTTGTCCTTTCTCCGGCGCCGGTTATCACCCAATCCAGCCCTAGTGCTTGCAGAAAAGTGTATGTATGTATTTCTTAAAGTAATATGGAGTTGTGCGAAGGTGCTAATAGCTGAACTATGTAAAATAGGGCTCTATATTGCCAGAATCTGGCCCCAGCAAGGATGGGATCAGGGGTGATTTCAAGGGGGCTCAGGGGGGCCGAGCCCCCCTTGTTATAGTTTCAGCTCATTTTGGGGGACTCAGCCCCCTAAAACTCTTGCATTGGCTTGGCTTTTCAGAGTTTATTGGCCTTGTTTCCAAACTGCTATGATCAATTGTGCACTTCTATACGGTTATTGTAGCATTTCTTATTGTTGATTATACTATATCAGTATTAAAGTAAATTATCATGTTTCTATCTTTGAAAATATATGGGCGTGGTTGTAGCTGGGCCACACCCAAACTATGGGCGTGGTTGTGCCTAGGGCCCCCCATGTTAAAATTTTGAGAAATCCCCACTGGATGGCATACACTGAATTTGGACCAAAAAGCCCAAAAAGGTTGGTGACCCCTTGTTCTAGACAGTCAAGAAATCGAGAGCACAGAATCATTTCTCCTAGTGGCTCTACGGGCAATCACCATCAAACAGTGGGAAGAGGCTAAGACAGTGGTGAAATTTATAGGAATCATAAGACCATGGAATAACTCAACCCAAAAGGAAACTTAAATTTCATGGCGGTAAATTGCAGGAAACCATCGAAGAGTAAACCAACCAGAATAGACAAAGGCAAACCACTAAATAATATCACATGAGAGTCAGGTATTCTCTTATCAAAAAAACCATGATAACCCATAGCTTAATATTAGAAAACAAGCTCAAGACCTAGTAATAGGAGATTCTTAATTTTTGGCCACATCCTAGTTCTAAGAGTTTCTTAAAAGTGTCTTAATTTAATGAACAAAATTGAAGTGAATGAATTAACAAATCGTTGACGAAGCAAACTATTTGCCCTATAACAAACAAAATGCGTCAGTGTGAGTTAAATTCTAAAGCAATGTCATATTCACATTGTTTTGGTACAGATTTATGTTGAAGCAGGTAACGATTTCAATGTGCTATTTGTCTAAAGTTTCTTAGCTCTTTCCTTGTAGTTCTAAAAGTTTCGAAAATTTTAGGCTGTCTAGTACTACAGCAAGTTGCTTGTAAAGTGGTTCTTATAAAAAAAACTGTGTAACCAGCATAGTCCTGGCTTCTTGTGACAAACAGTGATTGAGGTAGTAGGCTATTTGTATATAACTGCCCAAAAGGCCAATTTCATAATGCTCTTTCAACTGACATGGTCAATACGTAAATGTAGAGAGCTATTAGTTGCAAAGCAAACAAAATGCGTCAGTACGAGTTAAATTCTAAATCAATGTCATATTCACATTGTTCTGGTACTGCTTTACGTTGAACCAGGTAACGATTTCAAAGTGCTATTTTTCTAAAGGTTCTTAGCTCGTTCTTTTAAGTTCTAAAAGTTTCGAAAATTTTAGGCTGTCTAGTACTAGGTTGCTTATAAAGTGGTTTCTTGTAAAAATACGTATACACACTCTTGCCTAAATACTCTTAAAATCGCATTATTTTGAGAAAAGATTATCATAACATTCCTCAGTGGCAAAAAGTTTAGATTCGAGTGAAAGTTAAAAGAAAAATCTCAAATCTTTTTTCATGTGCAAATTGTAGAAGAAAGTAGAGACAGCACAGTAAAATTTATTAACTAGACCCTCATTGTAAAGCTTTATCTAAAAAGAAGCCAGATGAAGAAAATATCTGAATAGTGATGAGCTTGTAGCCTAGCATTATTTTTAAAGTATTCTTATATTTCTGGGAGATAAAAAACCTCGATGTTCTTATAGACTAGCCTTACAAAAACTACAAAATGTACTGAAGCAAATATTTCATTTTGTCACTTAGAAATCTGAGTTAAGCTCGCCCATTTGAATTGGATTCCATTTCAGCTAGTCTAGTCTATGGGTTAAAACTCGAGAAAGGATACGAGTAGATATGAAATACTAGCCAACAAGTCGTTCTCCTGGTTCTTACCTACAATGTCGCTGATGGAGTGATCCTGAACATATGTGGAGTGAACACTTATCATTAAGGAGGCCTTTAACCATCGGTTAGCCATAAACGTAACAATCATTGTTCCTAATATACCCCCGAAGTGGCCTAGGACTGACTCTGAAGTCAGTTTGTCGCCTATCATTTGTCTAAAAGAGGCGATTGAGTGGATTGCACTCAATTCACTCTGTTACCCCCAACAGTTACTAGGCAGAGCTGTAGCGTGATCCATTGAGCCTGCTTTCACTGAAGTAGCCTGATTGTACAGTTTGCCACAGGTCATCCATATCAGCCCTAATTCTATATCTCTGCGGCATAAATCACTATCAACTTAAGGGCAGCTGCTTCTCTGTGCCCACTCGCCACCACGTGGATGTCTCCAAGCATGGGCTAGCCATCATCATCACCATCATCATTATCAATCACCATCATCATCATCATCATCATCACCATCATCATTAATCATCAATCATCATCATCATCATCAATCATCAATCGTCATCATCATCAACATCATCATCATAATCATCATCCTAACCAAATGCAATCGGCACATCCCTGCATCATGTGTTCATCAATAAAAGAAACCTACAGTTGCTAATCACGGAAATTTTTAAAAAAAAGTTTGATCTAAATCCACCTTTCATGAAAAATATCTTTATGGAGCGAGCAGTCGTATAGTTAGCTTCTGGAAACTTCATATAATCAATACAACATTTAACTACTACAATTGTAAACCTCGCTAGATGCTAGGTAGCTTACAATGGCTACTTGGTGAAAAGAAAGAAAAAAAACAACACAGGAGTATTATAACAAAGTATTAATAACAAAGTTTATAAGAATATTATGGCTCAGAATTGCTGAAATTAAGAATAATTTATGAATAATGCAAGACTCGAGCTTCACCAAGGCATAAAATCTTTGTGTATTTGAGTTATAGTTTTGCTTTTTACTAAACTTCTGGGCTATCGATATACTAATCATTGCTTTGTCAGGGTTCGTATTGTGGAGAGTAGATGAAATTTAAGGACGTCGTAAGGAGTGCTTAAGGGCGAAAAAATGGTTTTTAAGGGATAATTCTTGAGCATTTCCACGACAAAAAGCAAACCATTCCCGAAACAAATCCACCGTTGAAAACACTCCCCCCACCCCAAGAATTGGCGAGGAATTAGGAGTTTTTAAGGAGTTTTCGCTAAAATGCACGAAAATAAGGAGTTTTAAAGCGCCCTGAAAGTCGTAAATCAAATCTAAGGAGTTTCTAATTAGTTTAAGGAGTAGAGCGAACCCTGTGCAATTACATTGTGCAAAACATAACATAACTAATGTTCTAGGGAGTGCCTCAACATAGATGCTGAAGTCTCTCTCTTAAGGGAGAGGGAGGTCTAGAGCAACCAATAGTAAAGATAGTTGTCAAAAACAGACAAATCAAAAATTAGTTGATCAACATCTATCCTGAACCTTGTTTGTTCCGCTTTTTTATGTTTTATGATGAAGTAAGACATCAACAAAGATTGGAATATATTCCTCTGATTTTCAAAGTTTCACTTTAAGGACTTAAGAATAATTTGAGAGTAATCTTCGGCAAAAAACCAAAAATATTAAAGAATATTGAGGCTTAACGTAAAATTAGGTACTCTCATACAAGAGTGTATGAGTGAGGTAGCATAGTGGTTAGAGCGCATGCCTCCCGTGCGGAAGGTCTACGGCTCGAGCCCGACTCGATGCCCTGACTTAACGCCTGCTCACTGTTCACCCAGCAGCAAATGGGTACCCAGTGGGAGCACTGGGGAGATAAAGGCGGCGAGGAATGGAACTGGCCACTCTATGGCCGATAGCTCAGGATACAGTGCCGCAACCACGAGGGGGCTGGAGCCCCCCCCCCCCAATAATTTCTTGTTAAAATAAATTTTTCAGCTCCTCCGCCTCAATCATGGTGAGGCCTCCTCTGATAGTGACTTCCAAGCCCCCCAAAATGAAAATCGTGGTTACGGCCCTGGGATAAGTGTCCTCTCTAACTGGCACTCCCCTGCGTACAAACGTATACGGGACTACCTTTTTTATAAAAAGAGTGTACTTTGACTAGTCTAGTGGATGCCAGTCGGTAAATTAGTGATAAGCACACAGAATCAGTCCTTTGATCAATATGGAATTTCATTATGCATATGGGCCCGGTGTCAGAACAAAGTAAGATTTGACTTTCCGTAATCAATGGCTTTCTTATGCAAAAATGTCACATTTGGGAACAAAATGACATGGAGAAAAACCAATCTTTCTCTTATTGTATGCCTATCATCACAACAGATATGACCTGTCCTTTGTGTCTCGTGTTTTCCATGCCTAGTCTTGTGAAGTAAGAACCCAGTGACAAACATTCTAAATCACCGTATTGAACTGAGATGCCTTGTATACAAGCTTTGCATTAAACACAAGCCAGGCAATTGACGTTGACTATCATAGGTATGGTGGTGTTGCCACGTGGATAAGGCACATTCAGTACCTAATCTAACTTGATTTTCCAGCACCATTGTTTCTGTAAACCACACCCTTTAAATCACAGAGAAATTATGCCACACCTAGTTGTTATGCATAAGCCAAACAAATTATCTCACTTAAAACTTCGTATTGTCCCTTATCTTTTTTTGATTACGTTTTGAGGAGCGATAAGCATCTCTGCCCAAAAAGACTCTGGTGAGCAAGAAACTTATCGAAACGGCCCATTTCTCCCCATTAATTTCTTTCCAAGACCACTAATTAAATTTCGAAGACCACTATAAGTGGCAAAAACCACCCTTAATTAAGCAGTAGGTACAGTGATACGAATCTGTAGGGTCAAAACCCATGTAAAACAGCCCCTCTGCAGCACAGCCTCTTTTAAGGAATCGCAAGTATGGCGGCAAATGTAAAAAGGGACCTCGTTTTCCCCGTAAGGTATACTCGTCGCTGTAGAGCTAAATGAATTGAAAGGAGAGCCAAATACCTTGAAGTAACATAAGCTGCTATGATGTAGAACGACAAACGATAGGGATCAGGGGCTTTGCGGGGTGAGTGGCCAAGCGGCCCAGCCAGTTCCATTAGCTTAAATGAAGTTAGGCATGGCTGTGTACGGTCAGAAACTGGATTGGCAACCTCCAGATGAACGACCAAAACAGCTCACTCCGACGTTCTTCGGAAGGGACGTTAAACTATGGGTCCCATGCCTGGATGCGGCATGCATATTAGGCCTAAATTAGCTGAATAAGCTAGGCATAACAGCTTACTCAACATAAAGTAAATAACAGCAACAAAAAGCCCCAGAAAATCTTTCGTAGCACATCATTCAGGTCTTGGGAAATGCCCTCTTAAAACGTAGAGATTTCTCTTTCTAGGCTACAAAATGGCAAATGAAATCATTAATATGCATCTGATAACCTTCAATAAGCATTTCATCCATGTAATAAAACATTAAAGAGAATAAAAGGGACCACAGATTGGGGGGCAAGCATAACAACTGGGTGGGCAACTGCCTCCCTAGGTTATATGTTAAAAGAGGTCTTGATCTGTAGGGTTCAAGACAGTGCACAGTTGGGAATTATTCGCGAAGAGCAAGCCTACTCTGCTGTCCAGCCACCAAGAAGGCATCTTCCAGGAAGTTTGACTACTGGCCTTTGCCGATATGGAATACTGGGCTACGCCATCCAAATCTTTCTACGTCCCATGGCCACAACCGTCTCTTTTATCCCCTTTGAGTGGCCCAGAAGTCAATAAAAATTGATGCTCTGTTTCTTATGTACCCAGCCTCACCGACCGGCCTAAGAAAACCAATTGCCCAAGAGAACGTACGACAATACACAACATGAAATGTATCACTCCTCAAAACAGTCCATTACTTGCATTCCGTTATCATTATTCCCCACCAAACATACAACCAAATCAAAAGTATAGACGTAAGAAACCATGGAGACACAGGGGGGCCATTTTCGAATATTCGGGAAAAGTGCTTTTTTGCAGTTCCTCTTTTTCATAATTTTGATGAAGTTGAATCAAGGTTTCTGCGCTTTCCACTGGATTTTTCACCCCCTCACTCAATCACAGCCTACCTGTTCTAAGTCTCCGGGACTTTCAAGAAACCGCGTGAAAATACCCCTCAGAATATTCGCCCTCTTATTTAAATTACATCCTACGTCCAGTGGTGTGCCGGAAGACTTTTGAGTGGAGTGTAGCAAGAGAAATTTACCGACAGGCCACAGACAAGCGACAATCGCAACACCAGCTTTTGCCGACAGGCCAAAGGGCACGGACAGTTTCGGCAAAAAGTTGGATTTATGCCACCCCAACACAACTTATTTTGCCACACACTTGCCTAAGTTATTTACACGTTTTTTTATAAGAAAAATGTTTATAAGAAAATGAGGCTCAAATCGTCAAAATCTTAAGAACATCGTAAGGAAATCACGAGGCTCAATTTCCAAAATTAAGTGTTTTTATAGGCCAAAAAATCGGTATGTCGTCGTTATTTGCATTCAAAATGTTAAAGATGGAATTCAAATTCAAGTATACAATATTATTAACGAAAGTGTAAACCACTCTAGCCAGTTTATTTCAGTAAAATTTAGGATAAGAAAATTGAAGCTCAGGCAAAATAATGATTTTCTTATAAAAAAAAACGTGTAAATTCGAGGCTCAAGGCATCTCTTGCATCCCTGTGGAACAGTGAAGCGGGAAATGATCTGATCTCATCTGTGGCTATGACAGTGTACAACAATACATAATAAACAGAGGACTTTAAAAGCTCTTCACTCACTAAAATCATGGTCGTCCTGCGAAAAAATGTAATAAATCGAAAGTTTCTACTGCAATTTTCTCTCTTGATAATTTGAGAATAAGGCTGCGTTTGTACGGGAACTTTGGAACGGTTTTGTATGGAACCGCTCCGTGTAAGTACGGATAGGCTTCCCGTTTACATGATGTTTACGAACCGTTCTGTGCAGAACCGTTCCTTTCCATGTATTCACGCATGAACAGTTCCAAACTACAATCTCTCTCTCCATCTATCAGGAACAAGAAAAATTCTTGAAAAAGTTTTCCAACCAAACACATGTTCTTCGAAGCCTTACCCAAAATTCTCTTCGCCAGCAAATTTTTCAGTTATCGTCAGTTATCGTCAGTCGAATTTCCCCTTGCCTCGTTTCTAAGCGTATCTGAAGAGAACGGTTCTGGGTGTTTACAAGAGAACTTTTTGGTTCGGTTCCATGCGGGACCTTCTTTCTAGTTGGACCCGTTCTGGTACCGCTAGCGGTTCTGTCTGGAACGGTTCCGTCAGTTCCTGTGTAAACGTGAGGCCTATCCGTACGGTACTGGTACGGTTCCACATAAATTTAGCATATCAAAAGTACCTTTGGATTTTTGTTTTTGGCTCCTTTGGGGCGGCCTCTTCCTCTCCGTACTTCAGGCTCTGGTTTTGATTCTTCAGGCTCCGGTTTTGATTCTTCAGCCTCTGCGTTTGATTCTTCAGGCTTATGATCCAATCCTTCAGTCTTGGACTTGAAAATAAATACAGGAAATTAGAGCTGGTCCTTGTAAACAGGGGCGGTTCTAGCTGGAAAGATCCGGGAGGCCATAACCTCTAAGTGCAAGGTAGAAGAAAGGGGGTCTGGGGGCGAAGACCCCTGAAAAAATTGTTGACCACACCCTTTTTACCATTAGAAAACGCCCTTTTTGAGCACTGGGACACAAAATAGAGTCCTATTCTGTGACAGAGATTGGTCCTTTGTAAATGTAAATGAAAGAGCAAGAATAAAGGAGAACAAGCAAAATGACAGAGAAATAAGAGTACAGGACGATAACATAACAGAAAATATAAATACAAGATCTCCATTAACATTTAGAAACTTACTATATGTTTTTGCTTACATGTAAAGTCAAAAGACAATGAACGCTAGAGAGACATTTTGTATAAGTTGATGTACAGTAACAGTCTAGAAGCATCATGTTAATTCCTTGTACATCTTCCTAATTCGCAAGTATTTGCAGTAAACAATGTACTCAAAATTCTATACCTTTCTAGAAAAATAGGGGGCAATGCAGTGGCCAAGAAAATGTCTGGGGGCCGTGGCCCCCTCTGGTCCTCCGTGCGACACCCTCCACGGACTGAAAATTATGAATTTACTCGGCAGATTTGAGATTTTCAACATTCTACCCGGTAGACAACACACCTGTCCCACCGTGAGTTTTGTGTTGCCAACATAAAGGCCACAGTTGCTAGAGAAAGACAGGTATTGGCTTAGGTTGCAAGGGAGAGGTCAATTTACGTTATTTATGAGTTGTATCAATCTCTGTACGTAGACGTGCAGGTGCATTTAGGAAATACTCTGGTGAGCTACTTTTCCTTTTCGACAACCAGGCACACTCTGGCAGTTTTCTTCACAAATTGATGACGGAATAGTATTCTGCAGCTAAAAGCTAGTAGCCAGGAGGCTGGGCGCAGAACCTTCTTGGAGTATCAGAATTTGGTTCAGTCCATCACTTTTGCATTTGCCTGAGTAGACTCTCGTACGATAAGATTTATTTTTTAAAGATCAGAATTTTGAGCTTTTCAAATTCGTGCAAATCAGATTGGAAGGTAGGATGATATTCTCCACCCCAGAATGAAGATCAATCATATACACACATTTTCCTACCACGCAAACGGGCATTTCTAACGTTCCAGAGAGAGTGATTTAAAAAAATTTTCTGGAAACAAGCTCCCACACTCCCAAGTGTCTCTGGACGAAGTGGATGCCAACAGATTTTCTCATCATTTACACATTTGCCTGACTAGACTCGCTCACAATAAGATTTCTACTTTCAAGATCAACGTTTTGTCCTCCATATTCGTGCAAAATTGATTGGAGGTTGGAGTTATACTTTCTATCCCCAAATGAAGATCAATGAAGAAAACATGTTTTCCTACTATGCAGAAGGGCATTTGCTGACTTTCTACAGAGAGTTATCCTAGAAATTTTTTTCTGGGGGCAAGCCTCCAGGCCCCGCAAATGTCTCTCAAATAAGTTGATGCCTTGGTACGTCAAAAGTGCTTCTTTATCGATGACCAACATTTGAAAAGCAGTTGGTTTATACAGGCCAACTAGGGGGGCCTGGAGGTCTAGACTCCTGCCTTTTTCAACATAGGAATAAAAGTACCTTTTTAAAACTGTCCCCTATTTTCTAAAAGAGCCTTTTCCTAACATGGAAAAGGCTTCGTCGAAAAAATTTTCAGGGGGCTCCCCGTTTCCCCTTTCCTACCGTGATGAGAACTGGCAAGAAGAATCATTTCCCTTCAGAAGCAATGATATTAGTAAACCTCCTACAGTATTTCCTCCATTTACGAATCTGAAAAAAGTATTCGAAGGCCACTTCTCTTTCAACAAGTTTTAGCGTTAATTCGACCCCTGCCCTCCAAAATTGCTAGTTGTGCGTCCTATATAATTTGAAAATGGTTTAAAAACAGCTTTGGCTTATAAAATTTGAGTTCACATTCCTCACTCGGTAGCTGGAGACCTGACACCCCCCAAGAACTTTTTCTAGTACCACCCCTGCTTGCTTGACTGGAAAGTATTATCAAAGGCCCCCCAGGATAAAAAAAATTGTACAAGGTTCATTCGTCATAAATCTTGCCTTTTCATTCAATTCCTGTTCGGCAGAAGCTACCACACTGGTGCTTGTTTACAGTGGTGTTTTCCGATGGATTTGCGAGTCTTCAAAAACAGTCACGACATTTTTGATGCAATAAAGACAAAGCTATTCTGACATGGTCCTAAGTCCAATCAGAATCCCAACAGTTCTATTGGATCACCAATATCTCTAGCATAAACGATGACAACATTGCTAGTAATTCCACATGGATTCATGCTACCTCCCTTTCTTTTGCTCACTATCATCAAGCAATATGTGTACTTTTAGTACGTAGCTAAAAGTGATAATGGTAGGAAAACGGTGAAAGTTCCAAACTCCATTCCAACCATATGCGTGCTTAGCCTAAAAGTGACACAACTGAGGAACTTCAAATTCAACATCTGAAAATATATGAATCTTCATTGTTCAGAAAAAGAGTATCTTCATGTCCATCTGTCACAAAGCCAGCTTTCAAAAGACAGAGAGCAACCAGGCCGGGTGGGCGTGGTAGTCACACCCAAAAGTAAAGAGGATGTGCAATCATTGGACTCACAGGGAAAGGAAGAAGCTTGGGGGCTCCGATCAGAATGTTACCAATGTCTTCTATAGTCTCGTGAAGGCAGCAAGGGGTCTGGGCCCCAGAAAAATTGTCATAATTACACTCTCTACAATGCTTGAGAATGCCCTTTGCAAACATCGTTAGAAAACTTGAATCTATCATCTTTGACATAGAAAAGACAATAACAAGATGTCAAATGACCAAGATTCAAAGTTATGGGCGGGCAAGGTCGTTGCGCCGGGGGGAATGCCCACAATGCTACCACCTGGCTTCGTGGCTGCTGTCCATAAAAGAAGGAAGAATCATACGGTCACTAAGCTTGAGTTAGGGCAGTTGAGGCTGCACATTCAAGCACAAGATAGTCCTAGATACAACTGTATTTCTATGGCGTCCAGTTAAGTAATAGGGCCTTCGGTGAGAAGTCGACTGTATGGAAAACATTACAAGGTGTTGGTAGTTTTTAGCTAGACTTCAAGATGTTATACAAATGTTCTGCACCCAGGAGGCACTGAGCGTTATAGCATGCGGGGACGAAAGTTTGGTACTTTTGGGTCAAGACCTTTTAAGTTTTGGCATTTCTGGGTTATACAAGTTTGTAGGACTGATACTTTTGGGTACTAAAATTCTAAAAATGTGATATTTTTGCATTCCCTTTAAGACACAATCAAAGGAGTGGCTGATATCTTTGGGTCATATATGAATTTTGTTGGGCTGACATCCCCGCATGCTATGATGTTAAGTGTCTCCCTGGGTTTCTGCAAGCAAAAACGGTTGCAATTTTAGAAGCGAATGCTTCATTTGCCCACACCGTATAATGCAGTGTATATTGGAGGGCAGTGTTGAAAGAGAAATTACGTTATGTCACTCAACCAATCTCAAAATATCTCAAGAACAAATACTAGTTTGAAATGGGAGTAACCTAAAAATTCATCAAAAACAAGTGCTACCATATATGACAATTCGAAGGGATATTACACCTATGGCAAATGAATTAAACATAAGAGAGCTGAATTACACTAATTGGTCTATTGTTAAATGGTGAGTCTTTTCCCAGGCGAAGATATTCCACTTCTAAAACTGGGGGTGAAACAAGAGAATAGAGACTACAAGGGTAGAGGTCATACAATAAGACCTCTATCCTTGTAGTTTCTTGTTAGAGAGATGAAGAGAGATGTAGATAGATGGATAGATGGATGGATAAATAAAGGGATAGATCAAGCGCGGCATTACTGGGGGACTGGGGGCTTCATTCCCCCACCAACTTTTTGCAAACCAGTGACGTCGAGAAAATAAATGTTAGAAGATAAGAGAAGATAGAAGATAACGCTTTTATTGCCTTCCCACTTTTCATCCAGCCCCCCTACACTTTCTATTGATGGGATCAAAATGGCATTTTTTCCGTTACGTACTTCTAGAGTGATCCCATGTGCAAAAGCATGGCCAATGTCCTTTTTACAGCAGATATTTTCACTTCAATAGACCACTTCAATTGCAAGGGCGTAATCTTCCTCTTCGTTACACCTTGTTGATGCCCTCACCAGGATAGCGAGCTCCTACGAGAATATCAGCCCCCAAGGTTGCCATACGTACTTCTACTATTGCTTCTAAATTATGCTGTCAATACTGGAAACTCCATTTCACAAAAATTTTGGAAAGAATTTAAAAGATGTAGGGGGAAACTAGATTTAAGGAATCAAAACACTGAAACAATAAAGTCAGCACTGTCTGTAGAGGCAATGTCAATTTCATTGAAAGTTTATAAAATTCGATGTGTGCAGCGCTCGATAGCTCAATTAGAGTCTTTTCGGTGTGTCCATCAGCCTTCTATTTCAAAAATTTTATGCAGTACACTGTCATCAATTAACTTTGCTGAAAGAAATGTTTGAGTATGATGTACTTCCCAGTAACTGGCAAACAGTCTAGCGAATGTATCCTTTCTCTCTAGGAAAACCATAAACTGCCCTCAATCGGGCATGTCGTGGAGGGGGACGCAGGGGCCCTCAGCCCCCTTCAACTTATGAGAATTTTGGGGGGCTTAATCCCCCCTTATCGAACATATGTTAGGCTGGATAAGCTCTTAACTATGCATTTTCTGAAAGAGGAGAGAGGACGAATACTCTCCTATGAATAGAAGATGAATGCTAAAATCATACGTTAACTTTCTTCGTTTTCAATGCTTTCACATACCATGCAGCGACAAGTAAATCATTGTCATGCATTCAAATATTGGTGTGGTCAGGGTATTTCCTACATCACAGCCCCCTCGTTACAGTTTTGGGAAGACGCCACTGCCTTCCATTCGAAATATGACATCATTGAACCAATGAGTATTCAACCAGAATGGGGCATTGGTCCGTGTGGCCCAGAGGAAAACTAGGAGATATCCCAGTGGCCCCTATTCAAGGTGACGATAAAATAGTACTGCTTTTTCCTGTATCATAAATATGCTTATATGTAACTACTTCGTAAAATATCTCATTGTCTCGCTCTGTCATCAGATTCTTCAAGCTCCATTCTTCAAGCTCCCTGTTGGCACTAAATATTACAGGCTTTTTATAAGGAACCACTTTAATAGGAAACTATATGTAGACGGCTGAAAGATTTAAGGAACTTAGACTGCTAACAGAAAAAGACCTAAGGAGCCTGAAAAAAAATTATAACTGCAAATAATCAAAATATAGGAAGTCCGTTCCATTCATTAACAGCCAAAATTCACGTAGGTACATTTAAAACTTCTTTCCTATCTTAGTTGTTCTTTTACTCTTGAGTTCTAGCCAAAATTAAAGGTAAAGGTTAACACTTTTGTTTCCTCGTGTCTGTACCACTTTTATGGCACTATATGTGCAGTGAAAATTAAGGAACTACTAAGGAACTTTTGGTACTAGAATTTGATAAAAAGAGGTCCAAAAATAAGGACCTTTTAGGACAAGGCCTTAAGTAGGTTCCTTACGAAAAGCATGCAGCAGTGGTGTAAAGATAAAGTGATGACTAGGGGCCTCAACTTAGGGATAAACAGAACTTTTGTATAGTAACTTGGGAGCTCAAGCCATCAAAGGTGTTAAAGAAGGTAACCAGGGGCTGAGCCCAACCGTGCCCCCATCTCCTCATTGCTAAATATTGGTATATAAAATTTATTACGAAAGCATTATGTAATACACTTAGCTTTCATAACAATAGGGTATAGAAATAAAAAGTTTCTTTAAGAAGGGGCAGATTTATGGTGAAACCATCTTAGCAATAGAGAAGGCCTTTGAACATATGGAAATGGAAATATACAGAATCACAAGACATTTCAATACTTCAAAAGTCCTCGCTCTGCAATAAATAGATCGGCTCTATTCGATGCTTCGAAAACTGCAGAAGCTGTCAAATCCATGTTGCTGAACCAAGCAGCGGTTCATGTGTATACATGCTTGTACTTGACGATAACTAATGCTGGGCTTCTTAGCAATAGAGAAGGCCTTTGAACATATAGAAATGGAAATGTTCGGGGTTGTATCGGTACTATGAAATAGCCGGTGTCCACATGGGGTGTTGAATATAGTGAAAGTAAGGCAGATAGGTTCATGATTATTGACTTGGCAAGTTCAATCAAGAGGGCCAAAAAATTCTCTGGATTCACATAGAGGACAATAGCAAAGTGTGCAAAAAATTTACGAAAATTTACGTGAAATGCTTGTTCAAAATGTTCCACTCACCTGTTCGGAGTGCAAGTACTCATTGTCTCTAATGACGGGGGTAGCATACTCGCTACTGCTTGATACTTCAGATATGGGCACATGAACATGACCCTCGGCTTGAGAGGCTGCCCTAGAATGTCCACAGCTATCTCCATCTTTAATAGCAACTAATTCTTGTTGAATGGTCGGAGATTCCTCGCTTGAGCCTAGCCCAGAATCACAAGACATTTCAATACGTCAAAAGTCCTCGCTCTGCAATAAATAGATCGGCTCTATTCGATGCTTCGAAAACTGCAGAAGCTGTCAAATCCATGTTGCTGAACCAAGCAGCGGTTCATGTGTATATATGCTTGTAATTGACGATAACTAATGCTGGGCTTCTTGTCTAGCAAGCAACAGAGTCGATACGCAAGCAATAGAGATGAGAGGCACGCTCCCTTCTAGTGTGTCTCGGTTTGTGATCTTCACCGATTTTCTGAGTCACGTTTTCAGGTGTTTACAATGGAGTAGTGGGGTGTAAAATATTGACCAGAGCTCATTGACGGGGCTCCTTTGCGTGTGCTCGCACGCTGGGGATTGGCTATTTCTAAATGACCGGATTACTTGATTGGTTAGACTTTGATTGACCTACAATCTGCTTATCTCGCACTTTCCTCTCCACTCATGCAGAAGCCATTGAAATCATCCTACGCTCTCTCAAATTATCACGAACATGTCGTTCGCACGTGGTCATGTCAGTACCCTAATTCAACTCAATTCTACACACATACTAATGTACCCACACCAAGTGCGAACGTACCCAATAATCGTCAGCATGCTCGGAAAAATCTCACAACTTTGCAAAAAATCACGAAGTCACAAAAATCAATCATGGAGCAGCAAAAGAAATAACTTTGTAAGCATCACAAGAGTCATATAAATAAAAAGAAATAAGAAAGTCAAACAAGAATTCCCAAATGCCATAAAAAGTCAAAATCTCCTAGGCCTACGCGTTTTTACGATTACTACACCCCAGCGTTATCAGGTCTTGAATATAATTGAATATACTTGTTCTAGCAAATTATCGTTTGTTGCTAATTCTGCTTTCAACAAGACAGGAGGTGCACACGATTTCCAACTCAGGTTGTAAATATTACACGTTTGACCAGACAGTATCTACTTTCTGTCCGAAGTTCAACTTCGTTTACTTACGAAACTCACTATGCATTGACTTAAGTAGGGGGTTCCCCTGTTTTACAAGGAAGTAAGTCCTCCATTAATACTCTTTCTGTGATTTATTTGCAAGAGGTAAACTCGTGCAAATTCTCGTGACTTCTTGAATTAGCTTAGCGACCGCGCCCTACATTCTTAGCATTCTATAAATACCTAACTACACCAGGTTGTATGGTAACTGGCCAATAGCACATAGCTAAATAATGTGGGCTATGCCTATTTAGCAAGTCACATGAGTACGTAGAACCTTGAGAAGGAGGATCAACACAGTTGTTGTGATGGCTACAATCCCACCCGGATTATAGTGAGATAGTGCGAACAGTAACAATAGAGGGTATAGGAAAAAACAGAACGAGTAGGGCCTAAACTAAGCAGAAGCTTTGGAGACCCAAAAATGTACACATTGTTTTTGTATAAAAAGAATCTCTGGCTTCAGCCTGGATGTTTCTCAATATTTCGTCAAATCTAGCTATAAGCGTTTCTTAGATCTTTCTTAAATTTAAAGACTTTCAATGACAATAACAACCCAGATTAGGCACAACCCAGATTGGGATTCTTGCATCACAGCCCTGATAAGGATTGTGATGCAAGAAAAAATGCTCAGGTTTTGCGAGGTATGTAATGGATGTCCATTCTATTTTCTTGCCAGCTTGATAAAAAACTTCCTAGTAAAAGCAGTTTTTGCAAGTTATTATTTGAAATACAGCCTGCCAATCGTTCTTAGATGTCTCTTATTTTTTTGCCTAATTTCAGCCTCATGTTTCTTATAGGCACGTTTCTTATAAAAAGCATATAATGTATAGCTTTCACATACATGCAGACATATGCGTATATACAGTCCATGCATTCACGCTACTTATAAGAACGCTAGTCTATAGGGATACAGATCCTTCTCATAAGAAACTTTTTCAACCTATTACATACCTTTTTTAGAAGGCTCAGAACCGCTGAAATTCAAGAATAATTTAAGAACAATGCAAGACTCAAGTTTCATCAAGACCTAGAATTTTTGTGTAGTTGAGTTACAGTACTGCCTGTAAATTAAACTTTTTCACTATCGATCCCATATTTGTTATTCTGTTCCACTCCATTCTTCCGTATGATAAAAGTAAGACTCAATAAAGATTGCAATATATTACGCTCTCGATATTAAAGAATAACTTTTAGAATAACCTTAGGCTCAAAACCGCAAAAATTTAAGAATATTGACGATCAGCAAGAAATTTGGTACTTCTATAAAAAAGACCAGTATACTGAATCTTTCTTAAGACTGAGATGGTTGTTTTCTTTTAGTATGTAATGTCAGGGAAAGTCATGACAAAAGTAAAACTATGAAAGAGAGAAAGGCCAAGTAGATAGGGAGACAAGATCAAGTTTGATGTTAGATTTGAGAGAAGATCAGTTGTAGGATGGCAATGAGTTCCAATGGTTGAGAAGTTCTTGGAATGAAAGATTATTTATGAGCTAGAGTTCGTGGATTAAGTAGTGTAACTAAGAAAAGGTGTGAATGGGTAGTGCTTCTGTTGGCTCGAGCAGGCCTCACTGAATCGGGAATAATATTCTTGGTTTCCAGAGAGAAATGTCCGTGAAAGTAGCGGTAGAAAATGGAAAGATAATGATAAATTTTAGTCAATAACAGGGCAATATCAATATGTTGGCATTTTTGGCGTAGCTTAGATGTCACAAAATTTTATTTGGCAGACCTTCAATTTGACATTATTTTAACATTTTCATGAGCATATTTTCACCAAGTGGCATTTGTCATATTTAACTTGACTTGTCACATGCAACTGAATAGACTGGTACTAGTGATGCCAACTTATCAATGAACGTCATTAGGCTATATATGGCCACTTTTGGGATGAAAATATAACAAGTTTCACAACGTCATCGACTATGTGGAGGATTTTTGGAATTGGCATATTTTAACACAATTTGGCATAAATTTGCTGACCATTTGGCTTATTTTGACTTTCGATAACAGAAGATAGATTTTTGAAGGGTAGTCAGCATGTCATACATAATATTTTATGTACAGATATTCGTGGTAATACGCAACACCTTATAAACTTTCTTACTTTTTTGAGCAATTGGGGCCTACTTTCTTATAAACCATTTAAATGAAACATGTTGGAAGACTAAAATTCGCTGAAATTGTTGGACAATTAAAGTATGCAGCCTCAAAACTAGCAAAGACATGCATTCCCTTCATTATTTGAATTTCTTTTTGGAAATACAAGTCTTTTTATAAGAAACAAACTACCTGCCTTCAGCCTGTACGTTTCTTAATATTTCGTCAAATCTAGCCTTAAATGTTTCTAAAATTTAAAGACTTCAAATGACAATAACAACCCATATTAGGCAATTTTCATGCAAGAAAAAGGATGTTCAGGTTTAGTGAAGCAAATAATGGATGTTCATTCTATTTTCTTGCTAGTTTGATAGAAAATTTACTAGTAAGAACAGTTTTTGAAAGTTATTATTTGAAAGTCAACCTGCCTATGTTTCTTAAATGTTTCTTAATTTTTGCTTTATTTTAGCCTCATGTTTCTTATAGACATGTTTCTTATAAACAAACGTGTAGAACAAGTTCAAGCTTTAATGCTTTTCCTTCATACTGTAGCAAGAAAATTTGTCGTTGATTTTGTTTTAATTTACAATTAAGAAGAATATCAACAAGGATTATAATTTATTCCTTCTAATTTCAAGCAAAAGTACAACTTATGTCGCTAATAGTAATATAATAATATTCTTGAGTTTAAGACAAAAAAATTTTAAGAACATTAAGGCTCAGAGAAATGTTGGGTATTCTTAGAAAATAATTTTATAAATACATTGCCTTGAACACAACTTAGGCAAGAAAATATAGATGTCAGTTTCTTCTTCCTGTCGCTGAGAATAGTTTAATAATAATCTTAGAGTTCTCAATTACAAGGGTGTACATAAAATTCTACGGGGGGAGGGCATATCTCTTGAAAAAATCTCATTCACGTTAGACAAAGTCAGGAAAATTTAAAAATTCAACCACACTTTTTCGCGAGCGAGGCACCCCCGGGAAATTAAACTTGGTATGGTTTTGATAGCCTTTTCATTTGTTCTTTTCCAGGGCAGTTCATAAACCAGTTGTTCAGTTGTAGTAAGATGAATGAATGAATGAATGAATGAATGGACGAAGGGAGGAATGGATGAATAGAAAAATAATTGAATGAATGAATGAATGAATGAATGAGTGAGTGAGTGAGTGAGTGAGTGAGTGAATGAATGAGTGAATGAGTGAATTAGAGGGAAGAATGACTGAATGATTAAATGAATGAATTACTGAATGAATGACTAAAGGGAGGGAGGAAAGGTTGAATGTCGTCATAACACCGGTCAACATAAGCAATCGTCTATTTCAAAATCCTCTCCCACATCTTTTTCGCCCACACCACTAACACAACGTGCACGAGCTACTGAATTCTAATGATGGACACAAATAAAATTACCTCATGTAATATTCATCAAAGGTTCAGATTACGCTTAAGTAAATTCGGCCTGTTTTGCTCTAAAAAGCGTGTTTTGCAGGTGTTTGACTTCGCCCCCGCAGTTCTGCACAGATTCGCCCCCGCAGTACTATACCAATCAACTATTTCAAAAAGCTACTTTATGGCAGACAAAATGAGTTGTTCTGTCTTTCTTGATAGCAGTGGTGTGTTGGTCGGGTGGGCATGGGACACCTGCTTCCTTGAGAACTTATTCAAGCAGTGGTGGCGCTAGAGAAAACATGCTTCCAAAGTGCTGACAGTGAGCAAAAACAACACCTAGGCCTAACGCATTGGCTAAAAAAGCTCAAGAAAAGATCGTGGAGGTTATGAACGTGCCGATAGTGAATAGAAATTTAGGTGCCAATGAGGGCTTGGTAAAATCATGGGGGTACAGCTCCCGAAGCTCCCCGATAGCGCCTACCCTGCGAAAAATGACAGGAAAATCAAGTAGAAGAGAAGCTAAAGCAGGCCCGTAGCCTGGGGTAGCTTGTGGATTTTGTATCACATAATTCTTCCAGGACAAGTTTGCTACCCCTGGAACACAGGCCTGGCTTCGGGCTTAAGCTAAAATAGCCAAGAAATACAACTTGTAGATAACCTGAACACATTCAGGCATTGTATAGCCTGTTTACAATCCACTTGCAATTTCTCCTTGTTTTTGTCACTTCATGTTCCCTTATACGGGCTTTTTAGCGTGTTTACATGCCTATCTATAGAATTTTCCTTTGAAAGTTTCCCTTGTTGTTACACTTGATTTTGCCTCTTTAGCTATAAAATATCCATTTTATTTCTTATTTATCAGCTGATGAAGAGACACGTTTTCTCGAAATCTTCTTGATTAGAAGCATCTAGTCATACACAATAAAGAAACTTCTATCACAATCATAATACTCTTCGTTGCAGCCTGAACACCTGGGAAATTAGCGACAATATGAACAAGAACACCTTTAAGGCAGCCTTGAATGACAGAGAGTCCATAACCACCAATTTCTCCTCCAAACAAGGTAGGAGAACGTGATCCAAGCCCTTCTTCGTCAGTTGCTTTCAGATAAAGCTCTGATGCCCTAAAATTTTCGCGTTCTTTTTTCCTTTCGTCATGGACAAAAACCAGATATATTCTACTTTTTTATTCCTTTTCTTCTAAGTGGTCATCGATATATTTCAATGGTTCAACGAGAAACGAAAAAAATCAAGCTTGCGGGATCGAGGCCAGTTCAAGATGTAGCTTTGAAGAATACGAAATATTTTTATGATGAATAACGCATAAGGCTTACAATATCGTAAAGAACAACCATGCCTAAAAAGAACTCAAAATCGACGAACCATGAAGATGAAGGTGAAAAGAGACCTCAGCAGATTACTCTTGGGTGCTTCATAAAGCCAGTTAAGGCTCGGGGGAAAGCTCAAACAGAAAAACAAAGTGCTAGTTCTCAAGACAAGCAGACCCCACATGGCTTAGGAGCATCATTTCTTGCAAAAGCAGCAGCTAGTGACAGTAATGAATTACCTGACGGTGGAGCGAGGCAAGAAGGTGAAAGATACTTAAATCCTTTGGTGAATGAGTGCAAAAGTTCTTCTGCTTTTGAAGTAGAGGACGAAGAAACAGAATTTAAGGTAATGAGGACTAAGAAGGGAGGATTTCCAATTTATTTGGAGAAACGTGCTAAAGGGAAGAAGGTAACCGTTGTACGTCAAGTAAATGGAAATTCTAAATTGCTATTGCAGACACTTAAAACTAAATTTGGAACTGGGGGCTTGGTAAAACCTGGTGAAGTTGAAATCCAGGGCGACTTTGAAGAAAAACTGATCAAGTACTTCAAAGAAAACGCTCAGTTCCTAGTTCAATACAATTCGAGATCGTAGAACCTAATCACATCCTTCCTGTCTTCCTCTATTACATTTTGTGATGGGGTATGACTGGGAAATAAACAGTGTGTGATGTTGCACACAAGTAAAAAGTTCCTGTTTTCTGGTATAGTCCAAAGAGATATCAAGCTGCTCTTTTCCAAGAGTTCCTAATTGCTGATTCACTTCAATCCAAGATCTTCCAGCCAGAGAAAATATTTCACAATCATTTTTGAAGAAAGAGCTGCTATTGAAATATACCTTGATTCAAAAGAACTGAAAAATTGACATTTGATGGAAATATATAGCTCTTTTCTGGTATTTTTTAGATGTGAAGACCCATCTCACAGCACAATATTTAACTTATTTAGTGCTCTTGCTTCAAGAGCTCATTAATCTGTAAAGGTATGGGAGCTCAGCTCACAGGCGCAAAAACACCAAACTTTAACTTCTGCATTCACTTTAGCCCAAATCTGTATAGGACCAAATCTGTATAGGACATTCTTTACTCTCTGGAGGCACATTTTACCTTAGATCTGCACTCACAGGCACAAAATGCTTTTAGTGAGACCTGACCCCATCTCCCAGAACATTTTGTAATTCATTCAATGCTCTTGTATCCAGCTGCAATATATTGACTTTCAATCTTTAGGGAGTGGTCATTAATTATTGGTTATGGGGGCAGAAACTTTTAGAGAGAGGTATGTAACAAAAATGCAATTTCAAGGAGGGGTTTCAAACAAATTACAGAAATGTGGAGGGGGTATGAAGCAAACACTAATTATATTTCTAAACTTTATAAATATTTTGGCTAGTCATCATAGTTTAAATCATAGTTTAAATCATCATAGTTTAAATTATCATCTGAAGATCCCACTTCAGTGCTAACACCTATAGTAACTTTTTCTCCAGTGTGAAAGCAATCCAATATGCTTTTCTGACATCTTTTAGCTGCAAATTCAGGCAGGGGTATGAAATATATTTAAATCTTTTTTAGGGATATCATTACATTATTGAGTTGTAGGGTAGCATAGTGCATTTTATTTGAAAATTAAGAGAAAGCCTCCACCCTCATGACAGATATTTAATGGCCACTCTCTTAGGAAGAACAGAAACTCATCTCAGGCTCTCTTAGATAGCTTCATTGATGTCATTATTGAAAAACAGCTTTATTGGTAACAGACACTTGTGTACATGATTCCTTTTTGGAATAGTAATTGAACAATCCTTCCATAGGAAAAGATTTGTCAGTCACCCATATCCAGAAGATTTTTCTGTTTTACTAATATAAAAAATTGTTGTATGTTTGAAGATATTTAAACCCTGAAGCCTCAATTCATGAATTCAACCAAAGACAGATCAGATGGGAATATTAGGGGCTGTCCATGCAGGTTGCTTAGGGGGGCATAGAGAGCAATTTCCCACCAAATGAAAAGCTGGCATGACTTTCCCCTAGCATGGTTATTGACCTGGAGATTAGAAGCTCAGATAAAAGTTTCTTCTGAGGATATTTTAAAGGCAGGTTTTGCCCCTACAGGAGAAAAATACATCCAAAGACATTATTGGAATTGTCCCCCCCCCCACATTTCAAGCCTAAAAGTTCTCTTGTCTTCTTTAGATACCATCAAAAAGGGGAAATTTGCTTATTTGAAATTAAATGAAATGAAAATAGGGATTTTTTTATGATCATAGTCAGACTTTACTTTGCACTCATCTGATTTTTTCCCTCAGTAAAATGGCACATGTAACACTTATGTGGTGAAAAGCCAGTGGTGTAGAAGAGAGGGGTGCTGGGCTACAGCCCCCTAACTGTGATTTGAGGGAGGCTCAGCCCCCTAGCTCTGCAAATTTTTGTAAAGTAAAAATATAGAAGAATTAATATTCTGTTGTAAAAAGCTATTTAAATTCAAAGAGCTGTGGAGAAATTGTTGGTTTAAAAGATATAGGGTATTAAAAATACGTTGTTTTTTGGATGACATTGTCGTTTTGTTTATATAACTGCGTGGATCAACTTCAAAGTTTCTTATAAAAATACACACAAGAAAAGAGCCCCCCTAGCTATCAATAGAGCCCCCTACCCTCACTATTGATTTACTTCTATACCACTGTGAAAAGCTGTATCATTTGCACTTCATTAGCCTCAGATACTGATGTTGAACCTGATATGCAACTACAGAGGGTTCTGGGGTTTATGCCCCTGTTCTTTTGAGAAAAGTGTAAAATGGCCTTTCTTTTTGGAAAATTGTGAAATTTCTCCAGAATTAGGAGTGATGCTATGAGTCTTTGCACTTGAAAATGGTGAAATCTTGAAAAACTGTAATATTTTTTCCATGTCTATATCTAAAATTGCTATTCCAAGCTATACCTTTTTCAAAGTATTTTTTATGTCCCTTATCCATAGATTGGACTCCTGTCGCAAGCAATCCTAATTGCGTGCCTGGAGACCCAGTCTCACTTTGCCTTGCCAGTATCCTATGACTGGCACTCACCTTTTTACTGAACATGTTTCATCCTCATGCTTTGAGAACATTCTTTGTAATATGGAACTGCAAAATCCGTGCCCCTAGAGCTCCAAGTTCTTGATGCAATACCCCCAGCCGCCAAAATCAAACGACGTATGAGTGCTGTAGAGGTCAGAAACTTCATTAGGCAGAGATTTTTGCGATACTGCTACTATATTTATTACAAGATATGCATTAAATTTACCATAAAATAGTGGAAAATTGCGATTGAAATTTATTAACCTACACTGCATGTAAAATTTTCGCTTCTATGTGACGTGCACTCTAAATGGGCTTCCAGGGACGTGCTTCCCGCCCCACATAACAGTTAGCTCGTACCAGCCTCTCTTCTCGATGCAATACTGTACATCGTATACACAATTCCCCATTTGTTTAGACACGACCTCCGTGGCTATGACATCTGGATCGTCAAACCCGACCATAAGAGATCCGGCCCCGGCATTACGTGCATCAACGGTAAAGTTACTGATTTCTCCCGCTTTGGCCTCCTGCAGACCCTTACCATAGCAAGAGCAATATTCTACCGAATTCCCTGAGTCCAGCATCGCGTTCCCACTCTCATCCAAAACTAAGATCTGATACGGGCTTCCTTGTATTGGTATACCGTCGTAGATAACAGAAACAAGATAGTTTCCGGGTAGTCTCGCTTTGTAATGAACGACAATCTGTCCGTTTGATCCTTCAACGCGTTGCGAATCAACCTGACTTGGACCGCTAAACTGAATCGTCAAGTACCTAGGAATGCCCATTGGGAGATCGACCACTACTTTACCGGGCTGGCCAACTTTCGTATCCAGTACGCTTGCGGCATTCATTGCAGCGAACGTTTGTTCCTGTATCGTGGGTGTCGTTTGGGTATTGATAACGAATTCTACTGGTTCACTGTCAACGGCATCGTCGCCGATTCGTACGACATGGGTACCATTTTCATCCGGACAGAAACGAATTTCATAAAGATTGTTTCCGCGATTGGAAAATGAATGAGGCAGGCGATCATTCGAAGGTTTTAAAACAAAAGTGTTTACCTTCTTTCCTAGTTCTTTGCCAACCCAAGCCAGCAAGAATACGGAGCCGGGCTCACTGTTGCCATATATCTCTTTGCACCTTTTCCTGTTCTTTACTGTCAAGCGAAAGGGGCTACCGGTGATTCTCAGTCCGTGGTAGTTAATGTGAACTTTGAATTTTCCGGCCTTATTTGGAACATAAAGGAACTCTGCAGAATCGTAGAAATTCTTAAATACTTTGATGCTGGAGAGACCGTCACCTTCGAACGCAACTGCGAGATCTGAGAACGAGAAATTCTGGTTACCTTTTACAGTAAACATCCCAGTTTTTCCTACTTCACAGTACTCGAGCCCAGACCCGTAGACTTTAGGCTCCTCCTCAGTTAACTCTTCGACCTTGACCTTAAAAGGGCATCCAGAAATGCATTTACCCGTGTTTGGATTCACAATGTTAACCAAATATGTCCCCACTTCTGATTTCTGAAACTGAACAGCAAAGGTACCATCGTTTTTGCGAACAAGCGAAGCATTCAAAATATCTCCAGATGGACTAGTGACGTAGCCTTGAAAGGAAGCGACAGCACCGTTGACTTTTTTCTTCGGAGTAGTTTTGCTCTTTTCATCTGATGAGTAAGCTCCGCCGTTCAACAACACCTTAGGCCCATTTTCAACAGCCTCAGTTGTTTCTCGTATCGGTTTTCCTGTCGATTTATCGTTTAAACTGGTAATTTTTGAGGCGAATGGACTGCCTGGGATATGTTTATTATCGTACCTGATCTCAATGGAATAGTCGCCAGGTAACGAGACACGAAATTCAACCGTATAAAGTGTGTCGTCATCTTGGTCGTGGTAAATTATATCTGCTTGCGAAGGTCCCTTGATCAAGATATCAAAGTCTCCATATCCCGCCTTTCTGGCATCAAGTGTAAAGAAGCAAGGCTGATTAGTGTGACCCGAAGCAAGTCCTACAAGTGAAGAAAAATCATATCTGAAGAAGGGAGAAACGTCATAGAAGTGCTTTCTTTGAGTCAATATATATATATATATATATATATATATATATATATATATATATATATATATATATATATATATATATATATATATATATATATATATATATATATATATATATATATATATGTATGTATGTATGTATGTATGTATGTATGTATAAAATGGCAAATTACTCGCTAAATCTTATATATATATATATATTTATATATATATATTCATTCATGTATTCTACATATATCACGACCTATCAATTATATGTTGCCTTAAACGGTGAGGTGCATCATTGTGCACATAAGTATATTATTATTATCATGTGGTCTCAAAAACTACATTCTTCCCTACCCCTCAAAGATTTCTATCATCTTCAATATTCTATCAAATGATTCCTTCCTGCCGAGCCTCAATATTCTTAAATTTTTCGGTTTTGAGCAGAAATTATTTATAAAGTATTCTTAAATTATTCGTAAATTATTCTTAAATTATTCTTACATTATTTAATCTTAAATTATTCGTAAATTATTCCTAAATTATTTTAAAACTATTCTTGAATTATTCTCAAGTGTCAGAGGTGTAACTTGGTCTGGAAATTAGAGGAATATATTAAAATCTTCAATAATGTCTTATTCAGGGACGACACTTAAGGGGGCATGGGGGTGGGTCACCCCCAAATTTGAGAATTTGCCGTCTCGCAGGGCACAACCAGTAGAACTATGTATCTCTGCAGGGCAACTTACTAGACCCAGGACCATTGGTCAACTACTGTTACTAAAAAGGTTACAGGCGAAAAAAATTATTGCAGGGTAACCTCTGATACGCCACCCAAAAACTTATTGAAGTTACATCCCTGGTCTTACTTTATCATAAAGCAAGTCAAAAGAGGAACAGAATAATGTATTTTGTATTGATTGTCCAAACTTTAATCTAAAAGCACCATTATAACTTGAGTACACAAGAATTCTAAGTCTTTAATGAAGCTTGAGCATTGCATCATTCTTTGATCGTTCTTAAACTTTAGCGATTCTGAGCCCTTATTTATCATTGAAACAAACATAAGTATAACATTTGCAATTTTCTATGCCGTTCATAGCAGAAATGAACAAAAAGTCATCTGGTTCTGGCTACGAACGGCATTTACAATTCTTTCAACATACCTTAAAACAAAAAACAACAACAACAAAGCAATCTTGTGTACCACGGCATCATTAACCAGGCCAGGACATGCACTAGCCTGGTTGCAAATAATTAAGAAGACAGGCACTGATAAAAGACTGCAGTGCCAGTGCTAAATGATTGTTTGAGTTCGAACTAATGCCATGGCTCACAGAAAGCCTATTCAAAGTAACAGAACGAAAAGGGAAGTCGCTGATATATAGAAAGAACTTGGTTAAGCCTATTTGTAGCTTTAATGTATGTTCTTCATGCCTCTAAAATCCTTGGATTTTCGCTTTCATAAAACGTTGGGCTTCCATGGAGAAGCCTTAACATTCATATAAACTTTTTTTCTTATAAAACAGAAAGTTGGCTGACAAGACTTAAAGTATTTTAATTAATTAGGAGATCTATTAATATACATCACACTTATTAGGATGCTATTTTGAAGTCAACAAGATAGGAATCAGTTTTCACTTCTTATATAATTTGATAGAGAACAAGTACTTATGATGTTGTTTTACTATACACGTTTTTTATAGGAAAACCGTAATTTTGCCTGAGCTTCAATTTTCCCGAAATTCAGCCTGAGATTTTTAAAAATTTTTCTTAACTTTTATTTTAATTTTTATTGTAACTTTTATTATAAAATTTTCTAGTATCTATGCATTTAAAATTTGATTTATCTATGTACAAAATATCATGCATGTGATGTTGGCTACCCTCTAACAGTTTAACTTCTGTTATTTACTAAGATTTATCGTCATTTCAAGCGTACATGAAACTTCTTCATTTTTGCGAATGTATTTACGCAAAACATCGGAAGTCAACAATTTTTCCTAAGAAAGTCTTGAGAGAGTTTTGACATTGGCGTCGTGAAAAAGTTAAAAAAGTTTTAGTACTGGGCGAAAAAATTTTCTTATAAAAAAGAAATGTGTAGTCACCCATCGGCGGTAGATGCGTTAGAAATTGTTGAACTATCATTAAAATCCTCATAATTTTGACTGACATATGGCTGCATATACATGTTAAATACCTTGACCCTTTGCTTTCACCCTAAAAGGATTTGGCTGGCCATAAATCGAAGATTCTTCATTTCCTGACAAGGATGACAACGATGATCCCAAATCGTGACTTGAACCTAAAATTATGATCAAAAGAAACTTTCCATAACCGGCGGTGTAGTCACAAAATTGTAGGAAGGACAACGTTTAAAATAAAGAGTGTTTCACGGCCTTACTCAGTAGCGGCTATTAGGTGGGGCAAAGGAGCAAAGTGCTCCCACGAAGCCTGCAAGTTCTCGGCAAAATTAGTGAAATCAAAGGCCAAATACACGTTTTTTTAATAAGGAAATCACTTTTTTGCTTCAGCCTAAATGTTCTTGTCCACATTTTCTCATGAAAAACACGTGTAATCGAGTACTATTCCCAAGTATTTGTCGATTACACGTAAACCGAAGGCCCAGATATGTTCTGGAATGACTCTCGACCGTGCGGCGAATGGCAGCGGGAGAGCCCTAGCGAGAAACGTGGAAACGATCCTACGAGGGCAGACGCGAGTTAGATCCGGCGATTATTTCTCCAACCGATAATAACTTGTGCAGTGTCAGCGAATCAACTGCGCTTCCATATTTGTCGATTACACGTGTTTCTTCTAAAATACTCAGCAAATTTACCCTCCTTTGCCCATTCCCCTGAATTTTCTGGAAAAGCCGCCACTGGCCTTACTTGCAGAGCTATAAACAACTCTTCAACATCTTGCTTCACTGGGCAGCATTACCTCGTAGGCCAAGCATTTCTTCAGCATGTTACAATTTGTCCCAGTAGCCTACATAACGTTGTAGGCCAAACATTAGAGAGCTTACGATTTGACTACGGCGACCCAGGTAATCTGGGCTCTAGCGCGGCTCCGTAGTGGTTCACGGAGTGAAAGACTTCAGCTTCCGAACCGAAGGACTACGAGCATTTGTGGGCCAAACATTCTAAGGAGCAGGACGATGGAATGCAGGGTTACCCCTCGACTACACCCCTACCCCGAACCAGAGAATATGCTGATAATGTTAATCCTGAAAATGACATGAGTATGATGATGATTATGTCGATATACTCGCAGCAAATGCATGCAAGTATACTTACGCTGGCGTTAAAGGAGAATGCACAGGGGCGCAACCATATGGGGTGCAGGGGGGTGCCGCACCCCCTAATATTTAGCTAATCAGCACACCAGAGTTACGTTACTGATAAAACTCTATTAAAATCCCACTTGTCGGCAAATTAGGCTCGATTGACGTTTGTTTGTAGGCAAACTTGGGTGGTGCAACCACCAACAATATTCTTTAGCTTCTCCCCTAGAAATGCAAACAGTACCTCTCCCATTACATTGAATGATGAAAGAAAACGCTGTATCTTCTACAAGAAAAAGTTCAAAATATTGCCAACCAAACTCAATACCTAGTTAGATTTGATGCTACCGTATTGAGGAGACATGCTCGATTACACATTCTCCAAATATATGAAATATTCGAAATGATCTACTCACTATTTGGTGTAAGCCGCGTTCCTTCCATTTCTCTGGTAGGTTGCTTATGTATGGTGGCTGTTGAAAAATAACATACGATTTGAAGCAACTTTGAGTGACGATAGATGGAAGGAAAGACACTTATTACCAGACTTCCGAGTGCCCGTTATACAAACAATGAGGAAACTGGTCGATGTACTTCACTGGATGATGGCAAAAGTATGCAATAACGAAGAGCTGTAGAAATATATATCTATTATGCATATATAGCGTTGAAATGCAGAAATGCATACACACATATACAAATATATATATATATATATATATATATATATATATATATATATATATATATATATATATATATATATATATATATATATATATATATATATATATATATATATTTATATATGTATATAATATATTCGATTGATAGTGTTGTGTTGTTATATATTCTAACGGTAAATCTTACTTTATTCAACTGATGATGGTTTGATGAACAGACTGAAACATGTCTTGCAAATTGAAACATATTGTCGTCTTTCTTCGTGTACTATCTGACTTTAATGCATGTAGAAATGTCGGAAAGGTATATATATATTCATTTACTTATGTGCATATTTATCCGTTATTTGCATAGCTTTATAGAAGTTACTGTAATAGCTTTTTAACTTTTCCATTGGCCATTGCTCGTCGTCAATCCAATTTTTAAAGTGTACAGCTGGTCTGGTCACAACTCTCCAAAAGCAATAAAGCTAAGCTAGGAAATTGTGTCGGTCTGTTTTCTCTGATGATCATTTGAATAAAAATAAAATCTACAGCTCAGGCAATTCGAGTTCAATTGTTTTAAGGAATCAGTTAAAGAATTAGCTTTGTTCTCAAATATCTGAAACAATTCCTTCAGGTTATTTAATCCTACGATGCTCATAAACAAGGATTAGTACACTCCATTCATCAACTAATGTAATTCCTGCCTTATTTGATTATTCATAATTTCTTTCTTCAACCATTCATTCAATAATTCATTCATTCATTTGCTGGTTACTAAACATTTCATTCTTTCGCTTCTTCGTTCATTCACTTGCTCAAAGCTTTGCTATATATTTACGACAGGGATGTGCCGATGGGGGTCTGGGGGCGTCGAGCCCCCCAATATTTTCAAACTTGAAAGAAAGTTGGTCAAAAGTTAGCCAGGCTGCCAAGAGGGTTGGCCACATTTATTTAGCAACAATTTAGTAACAATAGTTGGTCAATTGGTCAGAAAGCCCTCCCCCCAACAGAAGGTGTCTCGGAACATCACTGATTTACGACTATCTCCCGATGTGTACTTATAGTCCCATCTTACGAATCGGGACAGACATTGAATCTAGGGTATTTTGAACTCCTCAAAGCAGTGCTATTCATTCCCTAGCTTTGAATTAAGTGTCCATTTAATCAACTCAAGCAAGACGACAGGTAAATAATGAATAACATTGCATGCATTCTGAAAGCTAGATCCTTAACGCTCTGATGAAATGATGCTAGGATGGGAACAATCTGTTTGCCTTTGCTAAGATTACTCAAAGCTCTGTTTCAAAATTTAGTATCCAACATACCAAGTTTGCTTCTTTACAATACTTCAAAAGCTATAATCAGTTAACATGCTGAAGTTATGGAAAACATATTCTGCACGGCAACGTATAAAGTTGACATAGAATAATATAGGCTTACGTCCGCTGATCCTACAGCCTTAAAAATAACTACAGTCTTTATTATGTTTCTTTTGATTCACCTTGTTTTTTGTGCATTTTGACTGCTGTGTCCTATGCTACTGAAACTCTTGAACTGAAATAATCACTCATCTGTCTTCAAGCTTACTACTTCTTGTAACGTGAATAGCTTTTAAGCAATATAGCTCGCTTCATAACTCAACATCAAGTGTTACTTGATGCTTGATTTCCTCAATCCATCAAGCAAGCACGAATTTTCAAGAAAGCAATACAGATAAAAGCATGTCTAGATCTTTCTTGTTATTGGCATTTCGTTCTTTCAGTTAAAGCAATTTAAATTCAGCAGGATAATTGAGTTTTGGCGAACATATATTGGATAGAAATAGTCTGTTTACCTCTGAGCTTGAATGGATGGTTTCCTTCTTACAGCGAAAGCATCTGAGTTATCTATCTTGTGCATTCCATTTTGTCAGCCTGTTGAATGGAGTGGCAAAGCAATTAACTACTCACGAGGATCGAGGGTGTATTATGAATGAAAACGAACAATTAACATCAGACATAAGCCCAGGCCATCACATTTACTGCTACCATTGCCTTCTAAACGATAACATTTCTTTGTTCATCATGTTTTATTTGTGAGTAATGTTTAATAAAAATATCCTTACCGTTTTAGTTAGATTGCCATACAGATGTTTATGCACAGAAACAGGCAACAATAAAGTCTGATTGCTGTGAATAAATTTCTTGTAAACAAGATGAACGTTTCGCTCCCTCGTTCAGCAACAACTTGGAATTAACTCTCATTACTCTACAGAACAGTTTGAATCTTGTAGTTTGCTCGAGCCTAGCCCGATTTCGCCCTGCATGAGGCGAGAGTTGGGTATTTACAGATCAGCTGGGCCTAAACTGAGACTTTGTTTTCATAGCTCGCTTTGAGGCTTTGGAAATTTAAATGGCATGGAAAATTGTTGTGAAAACACAAAGCAAACATCAAGAATTTAATGGGTGTTTCAAAGTAAACAACGCGCTGCAGAATACGCGTAGAAATCTCTCTATTCAACTTTTTGTTCAGAGAAAATACGTAGACTGCAACGTTTTGTTTCATGAAAAGGAATTAACGAGCTCAGGATAATTTCTTCAACTCAATGATAATGGATCCTCGGCTTTGGCATTCCTTTTGGGCGTCGGTGCTCTATTACTTACTTTGAAGTGAAGTGGATCTCAGATTTGCTCAGTTAAGTTATCGTTATTAAGCCATCCCTTATATGGCAAAGGGCCTGGGACCAAGCCTCAGTACAGGTTTTTACAAGAAAGTGATGTATAAGAAAGTACTACTCAGCTGCTCCAAGATTATAAAGTTCAGTACTGGATTTCTGAGATATAAGAACGTTTTTTAGTGTTTATGTACTTACAATTCGATTTTTCAGTGTACAAAATGTCATGTATGTGATGTTGGCTACCCTCTAACAGTTTAACTTCTGGTATTTACTAAGATTTATCATCATTTCAGGTGTAAATGAAGCTGTTTCACTTTCAATTAATGTGCATGGGCAAACAGTGGAACTCAGAAATTTTGCTAAGAAAGTTTTAAGAAAGGTTTGATACTGGAATCGTGGAAAAGTTAAGTTTCAGTGCTGGGCCAGAAAAACGTTCTTGGGGGTAAGTCATTTGGAATTCTGGGTACTGCGGTGGGTTAAAATTAGGGAGGGCGTAGGGTTCATGATGGGAACCCCTGATGCTAAACAGCAAGAGAAGATCAGAGAGGCACCATATAGTGACATTTAATTAAGACATTGACTGATTTTGGACTGATTTCGCTAATTGACAACCATCAATCCTAGTTCTTTTATCTGTTTTATGTATCTGTCGTTTCTGTTTTCGTCGTTAGTTGTTGTTCGTAGGCATTGTTTACAGTTCAGTTGTGTTAAATATAAAAGTATTCTTCAGTAAAGCATCGATACGTGAACTGAACCTGCAACACATGGGACAGCCTTGGCCCATGCAGAAACACAAGTTACAAGGGTATGAATACTTTTCAAAAGACAATTGGGGCTATGAATTTTTCTGGAATATTCTTTATCAGTGTGGTATGAAATCTCAATTGGTGTATGAAAATTTTTCGACAAAAATTGCGAGGATATAAAACTGTTGAAGAGTTCCTAAATTCTAACCCTCCTGTTGTATTTAGGGAGATGCTTGGGTCTTGGCTCTACTTAATTCATATCCCTAAATTGTAACATAGAAGAGAGCGTGAGTTCTCTCGTAGTGATATCAAGAATCTCTAAAAAGGCTGTTTAAAACTTGCGACTTTTTCTCTTCAACATGGCAACTATCGTCAGGGTGGCTTTCATCTACTCCAGCTACTTCTACTTCTTCGACGACAACTAACTTTACGATAAAACTAAACTACTTTATAATACTCAACACAAAAGATGGTGCAACATAGAAAGATATCCAATAATAACGTAAAGTTCATAAATTGCCCAATAGACATTGTTTTAGTTCTCTTTGCACAATCGTGGTGCAATGTTCCCTATTCAGTTCTGCCGATGACGTATTCCGTTGATGTGGAGGAGCCATACTATACAACACTCCCAGAGTTGTAAATGGCTGGCCCCTTATAGAATAAACGTGTACTTTCTACCGCTACAAGAAGAATGAACACCAGGTTAAAAGATCGTTACAAAAGCTTTCAGGCAGTAAGGCAAATAATTGCAGGCTTGATGCTTTTACTAATTTTCTTGCATATCAACAGCCTATTTTCCAATGAACTCTAGTTTTGCTGAATTTCCTGCAAAGCAAATTGCTAGTTCTTAAACTGCTTGGATTTTAATGGCTGGTCTACTATCAGGTGATAAACTGTACTCCATCACCGAAAACCTTTCTACCAATGTTTTGAATTACGTCAGGCACGTAAACGTTCCACACTTCTGTGAGCTTTTATGAACCTGATTTCACCAGCTTACATTCAGTGAAATTCTCTCGTTGCAACTTGCACATTGGTCATGAAATAAGAGAACTTAAGATTTTAATCTAATTTAATAATTTGCTTGTTCGTGCACTTTTTTTATAAGAAACATGTCTATAAGAAACATGAGGCTGAAATAACACAAAAATTAAGAAACATTAAAGAAACACAGGCAGGCTCAGTTTTAAATAATAACTTTCAAAAACTGCTTTCACTAGTAAATTTTTTATTAAACTTGCAATAAAATAAACATCCATTACATGCCTCACAAAACCTGAGGCTCCTTTTTCTTGCATCAGAATTGCCTAATCTGGGTTGTTATTTTCATTGGAAGTTTTTAAATTTGAGAAAAGCTTAAGAAACATTTAAGGCTGGATTTGAAAAAATGCAAGGAAACATCCAGGCTGAAGCCAGAGTTGTTTCATATAAAAAAAACGTGTATGCCTCGAGAAAAGTTGGAGCAATCGCTGAAAATTTGGTGCCGTGACCCATCAGCCATACACATGTAAACAATGCCAGCGGACCAGCAAATCACGTCGGAAAGAACAAAATGGGAAAATGTATTGTGATTACACTTTTCTTTATAAGAACACGAGCCTGAAAGTTGGTGAAAAGTAAGAACAAAGAGCAAGGGTGAGCCTGAAGCCTTGTAAAATGCTGAGGAGAATTGACAGCCATGGCACTTTTGGTTCTTGATTTTCACGAATTAGGTGCTCCTGGCGAAACTATACACTGTACTAACATTGTCTATTTATGATTGTTTATAAACTTTTTCAATAAAAATCACTGGCTATTCTTAGACATTACGAAAAAGCCAATTCATCGCTCGCCCTTCCATTCCAAAACTGAAAGCCACTACAGCACAATGGCCCACGAAAAAGAACCTGAACTTTCAACCTAGCCTAAGTGGATTTTTGTGCAAATGGTACTTCAGAGTAAATTTAGGCTATAATGCTTCTTAAAATAGGTTCTTAGATTTTCATACAATTTTCTCTCAATATACTAAAAATAGCATATCATCTATAGGGATGTCGAAACGTGGGTATAGGGCCACCCTCTACTGTACCCTTGGGCAGTGGCATAAAAAGCACTCGTGTCCATAGGAAATCAGCAAGATTTAGGCTATATTTTCTCTTCAATGGTACACAAAGCTCGTCTCTTGAAATCTTCCGAGAGGCCTCTTAGGAATTCTCCAAATCCCAACGTAATCCAACTCCAACCCTAGCGCGCCTCCCACTCTAAATTTCATAATTTTTAAATGAAGTTATGGCACTTTTTACTGAATACCTATAATATTTTAAGACATTATTCAATGATGGTTATGACATTTTATGACACAATTTACGTTTCTCTAGTGAGTAAATACACAATTTAATAGCAAGCATTGTTGGTAACTTAGTTGTCATGACAAGAGAAAAATTTGAGTTTTTTTTCAACTTTATGTGAGAGATTTCATTGTAAAGACACTTATAAAAAAACCAAATCTCAAATACCTCATCTTTCTTTTTTAAAAGTTACAAACGAGGTATCAATTTTTGCAAAAGGGCTAATGAAATAATCAAGCTACAACTTAGGAGAAAGATTTGTTCATGCAAACATTTTATGACATTTTATGGCATTTGGCCACTTTTTATGACACTTTATGACAAAATTTCAAAAATTTAATCTTTATGACTTTTTATGATCCTATGACAGAGTGGGAGGCCTGCCCTAGTGTCTCTAATAGATGGGAATGTAATGGAAGGGGGGCATTCATGTCAGCCAATTTTCAATAAAAAAGGGATATTAATAGAAGGGAGCGCTAAAAGAAGGGGCTATGTATGTCGATAAATTTTTAATGGAAAAGGAGTTGCTAATAGAAGGGGTTCATGTTGGTAAATAGCTTTCTTCACAGGTAATTTTACTGTCTGCATGTTCAGGTCATGACCAATTTGTAATGTAAAAAGGGGGTGCTAGTGGGCTAGCCCGGTATACTGGGATCTCGCTTTCTCCAGCCGATATCCTGGCTAAGCGGGCTGCATTTTTCTTATTATAGCTCCAGCCCGGTTTGCTGGGAGTAGATTTCATCCTGTTTTCGTTCATTTTCCCATCATCTTCGAATTCTTAAGACGTCACATTGGAATAATAAAACATTCAAATGGTAACGAGCTGATTCTAGCGGGTAAAGCAGGCTGGCTCGGCCAAGCGAGGTCATGTGAACAGGCCCTAGGCCATTGACCTTAGGCCTTAAACACAGCTGGACGCAGCAGAAATCTACAGTCTTCTGAGCGTGGATCGCATGTTGTAAAAAAGTGAAGAAATGGCGAAAGGAACATACGACGATTCTCTATATACAATATTATCAATAGAAGGTTTGTCTACCAAGTGAAACTAAATTCCTACAAAAGTCGTATTAAAATTTCTTAAACTGCATTCTGGTTCAAGGAATGCGTAGTGCTACTGATATTAAAAAAACACGGTCATTACTGCAATTGGTAAATAAATAACGAAGTGCCACATGAAAGTAAGTAAATTCCTAAATCAAGCTAAAAGCTTCACTTGCAAAAAGTAATCATCAGTTCATCCTTCGCAGAGGCTTCGTTTCGTTTCGCAGGAGCTTTGCCGTAAAAAAATTGGTCGTATTTCGGTAATATCTAAACCTTATGTAATTCGTTTCGTTTCGCAGGGGCTTTGCCGTAAAAAAATTGGTCGTATTTCGGTAATATCTAAACCTTATGTAAGGGGATTCGCCCTTATCGAAGGAGACCGATAAGATTTAGCTAACACTGAAAACACAAAAAATGAACACCGTACAAAAAAGCAGCATTTCTAAAACAGGTTAGAATATTAATGATGAAAAATGGTTCCTATCGAAATTTTTTAGAAAATTTGGCATAGTAAATGAACTGTGCGTTCCCTGCGGATGTTTTGCTTATACTGTGACGTGGAATGGTGATCCGGGAATGTCAAATCCGCCCCAGAGAACTCTCAGTATGTAGTCTCCTTTCCGTTCGAGCGTGTATTCGACCGCGTAAATGCTGTTTCCTTTATGGTTGACAATGATTTGCTGTGCTGGAACGATAGGCCCCTCAACGCCGACCATAATCATCGCCCTCCCAGCTTGACTTGCATCGACTGTGAAGGTGGCAGGCTTGTTCACGTACGCGCGTCTCAATCCATCACCGCTTGCGCTGCACTTGCTGGCATCTGGAATATTAGCGGCATCGACGGCATCTTCCGTTGCGGCAATTAACACTTTGTACGCGCTACCAGGAATGTGCTGCCCAGCAAACCTAATGCTTATCTCATAATTACCAGGAACGGTTGGTCGGTATGTAACTCTGTACGTTCCGTCGTCTTGCTCGACACAGTTCATCTTCACCTTAGCAGGGCCATCAATTGATAATGCAAGGGCACCAGAACCAGCGTCCAGGGCATTTACCGTGAACTCTGCTTCTACGTTTGCAACACCAGCGCGTAGACCTGGACCGTAAGCTCGAACTTTGCTTGGATCTCCATCGACACCTCCAACTTTCACTTTGAATGGACTCCCAGGTATGTGCTGTCCATCCAAGAACACATTCACTCTGTGATCACCAAGCTCTTTGGGTACAAACTGAACAGCAAAGTTCTCCTTTTCGATTTCAACAACATTGCACTCCAATTCTGCTCCTGATGGCGACACAACACTTGCAGTGAGCTTCCCGTCCTTGCCTTTCATTCGAACAGCAAAGCTTGCCTGCTGTCCAACTCGAAGGACTTGCTCCTTAAATTTTGCCATGCTCATCGCAGCATCGTCTCCTGGGGCGACAACATTTACGGTGAATGGGCTATCGGTTATTGGCTCATCTGCAAATCGTATGTGAACAGTGTACTCTCCTGGCTCTACAGGGTACCAGGTTATATCGCAGGTTCCATCACCGTTGTCATGGCACTGGATGTCGGCCTTTGCTGGTCCCTCCACAGCAACTGCGAGTCCACCAGGTCCAGCATCTCTTGTATTAACGGTAAATTTGCACGGCTCTCCAGCAACTGCTTTGTCAAGTCCTGGTCCGTAAGCTTTGCAAGCCTTGGCACCTCCAGATGGGGCATCAACGTATACCTTGAACGGAGATCCAGGGATGTGTCTTCCTCTATGCTTCACGTTTACCTTATGCTCGCCAGTTTCACGTGGAATGAATCGTATGGTGTATTGGTCATTGCCTGCTTCAATTACATCAGCTGGGTCTTCAACACCTGATGGTCTAGTCACCGTTGCCTTCAGCTCTCCAGGTCCGGCGAATTTTATAACAAAGTCCTGTGGTGCTTTGGTGCTTGGGAATGCAAGAATGTCACTGTAATTATCAGGTGTGCTTTCATCTTGTGCCTGACTAACAGGAGAGATGTCTTCCTCTACTGGTTGGCGTTTTCTTCCGGGCTTGTCTCCAGTGACGTTGCATTTGAATGGGCTACCAGGAATATGTTCGTCATCATATCTGACATTGATGTAATATGCTCCTGGTTCATCGGGCGTGAAGTCAACAGTACATGTTCCATCCTAATAGAAAAATAACAACATCTTCATAATATAGTATTAGATATGCAACCAAGAAACGACTCAAATCAGTGGCGGACACTGACATATACTTAAGAGGGGAAGCTTATTAAATTTCATCTATTATTCCATATGTGTACCAATATCAGTGCAACTTTGTCGCAAGTTTTCAAGTCCTAAGAACCAGCACTAAAATGGAGGCACTTCTAGATAATTTTCTTGCACGCAACTCTTTGCATGGAAGAGATCCTATGATAATTGGAAAGTATTTTGGCAATAACTTCCACGATCAGAGACACTATAATAATAAGGAAACTAGTATTTAAACTGGAACATCATATCAGTTGAAAAACTGCTACTCTCCAGCCCGGAATAAAAGGGGGTGGTAAAAGTCGGGGGAGGGTTGGAAAAAAGTATATAGGTAAATAGCCAGGGGGTCGAAATAAACGGGGGAGGTGGCAACATGTCCTAAAAACATAGTTTCTTACATACTCGGTAAAATACTAAAAGTGTTTCCATCATCCTCTCTAAATGCCACAATTATTGGCAAGACTTTCATCTACGTTTTCAGTAATACCGACGGCAATTCTTTTTACACGCTCATGTAGCAACGCAGATTCTAAATCTTGGTTGGACAATGCCATCTTGGATCAAAATTAATAAGCGGGGGGGGGGGCTGCATTAAAAGATGTCATGGTGTACATTTCTTCAAAAAGAAATTAGTCGCCAACAAGGCCCTACAACAGGTAACATGACCATTACGTCACCTTTATCATGATTGGTCAGTGCTTCTTATCTGCCCGCCAAAATAACGAGTTTGGTTGGTAAATAAGATGTATTGACCAATCAAAATAAAGGTGACGTAATGATCATGTGACGTGTTGTATGGTCTTATTGACATATGGCACTACTAAGTTGAACATATCTACCTCGTTGTCAACACAGTTAATCTCCACTTTTGATGGTCCTTCGACAGACAATCCTAATCCACCATAACCTGCTTCTCTTGTGTCGACAAGGAAATCTAGACGTGTATTTACCGGACCACCATGAAGACCTAGAAAAAAAGAATTATCATCATTAAAAGAGAATTAGAAGCAGTACTGCGTAAATTTACCACACAGTGGTTAGGGATAATAGAGATGAGCCCATTATACGAATTTTCATCTACCATCTGTGTTGCTATGAAGATTACAGGGTGAGATAATATACTTTTCACCATAGGGGTAAACATTTGTACATTGAGTTTGATAAATAATTGAGTAACGGTGTTAATGCTTATGTGGAGTGGATAAATGACAAACTAAAAATTTTCGAGGGGAAAATATGCCAAATATGTTGATATTTAAAGCCCCTTTTGGCACATGTGACCAGGGTTCGTGTTGTGGGGAGTAGATAAAATTTAGAACTTTTTAAGAAGACTTTAAGTATTAAAAATGATTTTAAAGGGGTATTTTTTGTATTTCCATGACAAAGCTCGTTTCATATCTTAAATAAATTTTCTGCTGAAATTCCTCTCCCCCAAGAATTGATTAGAAATAAGGAGTCTTTAGGAAGTTTTGCCTAAAAATGCACGAATTTAAGAAGTTTTAAGCGCCCTTAAAAACCTACATTAAATTTGAGGAGTTTTTAAGGAGCTTATGGAGTAGCACGAACCCTGTGTGAAGTAGAAAGGATGCTTCCTGAATGTGCTATAACATTCGAAAAACTTTTTAATATTCTGAAAACATACAGATAAAACTTAGTTTATAAAATTGAGCTAGGCATGGTCCATACCCTTTCATCCTTATAATAATAAAAATCAATTTCTTTATAGTTGGCTGGTACATAGCTAAGTATAGTAAAAAACACTAAAATTGCTAATTAAGGCCAACTACCTAAAAATACACAGTTTATAAAAATAGTATGCTAAAATATCTTGAATACAATAAATGACATAAAATGTAGATAATAAAAAGCCCAATCATAAAAATTCATAAAAATCCGACGTTTGGAATAAAAGGTCGACATAGTCTGCAAGAGCATTCTTCACCGTGCCACCTTTTTATCTTTGATTTAAACCAGGGGTGTCAAGCTCAAATATAGAGTGGGCCAAAATTTAATACTGAACTGAAGCCGCGGGCCAAGGTTGAATAAATTATCCTTT
>OLMO02000003.1:2397206-2427686 GCA_900291935.2 Cassiopea xamachana | reverse complement strand
AACGTTAATTTGATATTGCCTCAAGGGCCAAATGAAATTACACGGCGGGCCACATTTGGCCCGCGGGCCAGAGTTTGACACCCATGATTTAAACAATGAGAGAGATTCAGTATTCCTTATATCTTGAGGGAGGGAAAACCAAAGTTGAGGCCCTCTGTACCTGATGGACTCAGATCCAAAATTTACGGTCTTTATCCTTGGTATTACAAATTCATTGTTATTTCTTAGGTTATACATATTTTCTCGCTCTCTGAAGATCTCATTCATAAAAGGAGGGTTCATACTGTTCTGCGTTTTAAATATTTCTGTCATTAGGGTTTGTAAGTTCTTACCAAACATAAGAAGCAATGACGATGAAGGCACTCAAAGGGAACACTGAGACAATGATAGGAGTACAGAAGAGACACTGGAAAATGAAACTAGTAAGAGGAATCTAACAACCCACTATTGTCATGTGCCTGGGGGTAAAACATATTTCTCTAGCAATGGATATAATACAATTTTTTATAAGAAACCACTTTACAAGCAACCTAGTACTAGATAACCTAAAATTCAAGAAACTTCTAGAACTACATGGAAAGAGCTAAGAAACGTTTGACAAATAGCATATTGAAGACGCTACCTGGTTCAACGTAAAGCTGAATCAAGTCAATGTGAACATGACATTGCGGTGGAATTTAACTCGCACTGACGCAATTCGTTCGCCACAGTCACGTTCTGCAAAGGCCTTCATAGCAATTTTGCTCACCAAATTAAGGAACTTATAAGAAACTTTTTTAGAACAAAAATGTGGCCAAAAATTTAGAAACTTTTAGAATCAAATGTAGCTAAAGATTAATAAACTTATACTACTGGGCCTTGAGCAAGGTTTCTTATAAAAAATGTGTATTGTAGAATGGCCTAAGTTTCCAAGGAATACTTACCATCTCCACTGACTTTAACTTTTGAAGCGTTAGGCTTTGTGACTGGGAGATCTTCTGGTTTGACTATGACTTCATATGGGCTGTTCTGCACGTGGGCACCACGCTTCTTAATGTTCAACAAGTGCTTGCCGACTTCCTTTGGCATGAATGATACCACAATCGTTCTGTTGTTTGGACCTGCTTTCAGTTCAGCTGGTTCCTCTTTGCCTGATGGTGATGTAACTGTCGCTTTCAAGTGCGGAAGGTCTTCTGGTATGCGAATTCCTGGAATTTCAAGACCAATTGCACACGGTTGCCCTGGCTTCCTTGGCTTGGCATCTTTCACAAGGACTTCAATTGGGCTCCCTTTGACATGCTTTCTGTCCTTCTTAATGTGAATCAAATGCTTTCCAGGTTCTTCAGGCACAAAGTTTACCGAAAGCGTATTATCTGGACCAGCTTTTGGCTCAAGGGGCTCTGTATCTCCATTTGGCCTTTCCAAAGCGCACTTCAAGTACTTCAAATCTTCCGGAATACGCAGGTCTGGCAATTCTACTGCAACATCACAAGGACTACCAACAGTTGGGGCTCTTTCTGGCTCATCTGCCGCTTCCACCGAGATAAGGAAGGGACTGCCATTAACATTTCTTCTGTCTTTCTTCACATAAATGTAATGGTCTCCTGGTTCGTTTGGAGTGAATGACAAGTTCAAGGTGTTGTCCTCGTTGCAGCGTACATTCAGAGGCTCTTCTTTGCCGGTTGGTCTCTTCAAAGTTGCACTCAGTCTATTTAAATCATCCGGGAGATTGATGCCTTCAATGTCAAGATTAACATCACACACGTTTCCAACGGTAGGTGCCTGAAATCAAAGCAGAAAATATTATAACAACCCTTAGAACAACGCGATCCAACAAAAACAGTACTTGGAAAAAAGCCAAACAAAAGGCTTCCACTATATAATATACACTAAACTATAAATCATATGCTTTACTATATATTCCATAATTCAACTATGCACTACTTACTACATAAGTACTATATATTGTACACTTTAGTCTATATACAAGGTTGTCACTACTACAGGGTTGCCACTACTACAGGGTTACCACTGCTATCTCAGGAAAACGTTCTCTGATTTTCCTTGACATTTTCAGTGAAATGATACTTATTTTTCCTGATTTTCCATGATATTTCTAAAACCCATACTTATTTTTTATCATTTCATTAGACAGATTTGAGGTATCGGAGAGCTTTGAGCCTATTTTTGGCCGTTAAAAACTTGGTTTCAAAGCAAAACGAAACTGCGCTTCAAAATGACTGCACAGAACAAAATGACATACAAAAGGGTAAAATTTGGCGACAATCACACTCAACTGGATGCACGGCTGAGTATGGAGAAAGTCACTGCTCTGAAATGAAATAATTAGAAACTTAAAGTTCCCAGATTTTCTTTGATTTTCTAAAAAATCTCTCACTTTCCCCTGATTTTCCCTGAATGAAAATAAAACTCCCTGATGTCCCTCATTTACTTGATTTGGTGCCAACCATGTATATATAACATAATTTATTTTAAAGATTAAAAACTAAATATTCTACATTACATTACACACTATATATTACACACATTATACAATATATCCAAATCTATAATTTGGGGTTGAGGGCAGTGGTAATTTCTAAAAATTGTAACAAGGGGGCTCTAGGTGCAGCCACGCCCATATTTTGGTGCGACCTAACTGCAACCACGCCCATACTTTTAAAGATGCAGATATAGTACTTTAGTCTAATACTGACAAAGTATAATAAACAATTATAGATGTCTGAATTACCATATAGCAGTGAATAAATTAATCATAGCAATGCAAAACACTTTAGAAGCAGGGTCTTAACCCCCCAAGAAATCACCCCTGGGTGAGGGATGTACTGAAAATCCCGTAAATTTTGTGCAAAAATAGCACAACATCACAAAAGCTACAAAAACGTCATGAAAACTTTATACAGTTCTCTACGAGTGATAAACTCCTCAATTTAGATATCGGATCAGTAATCAAACTACCTATCAATTGGGACAAACAATCAATCAATATACCAACCAAGCAATCATGTAATCAACATCAAATCAGACAGTCAATCAAGCAATCACGTAATCAACATCCAATCAGACTGTCAATCAAGCAATTACTCAATCAGTAAAACATACCTTTGGCTTCTCCTCCTCTTCAACAACGATTACGATTGGGCTCTGTTTGATTGGTTTTCCATGCTTGGTTATGTCGATCACGTGCTTTCCGGTTTCACTTGGCGTAAAGTTCATTGATAGAGAGTTATCCGGACCGACACTCAGGGGTAATGGCTCTTTCTTTCCGCTTGGCCTTGTCAAGGTGGCTTTCAAATATGGAAGGTCCTTTGGCAGTGAAACATCTGGCAAAACGAGGTTGACGTCACATGGAGTTCCAACTGCAGGTCGCTCTTTTGGACCAACACCTTCTACCATGATGATAAATGGACTACCTGGAACCTGTTGCAAATGTACAATAACTTTATATCTCCTAAACTTGAAAGCAGCCACGGAGCTTTACGATAACAAATTAAAAAACAATATTCAAAGTTATGGATCGATGCTTAGCTCATGTCCACTATCAACCAAGGAGAACAGTGACTTCCACTTCCATCATTTCAAAGGACACTTAACTCCTAAAGTAACAGACCTTCCAACGTTGTATAGCTAATCAAAACTGTAGCAAGCAATTCTGGAGTCCTTTGAAGGAGATTCCTTTGTTAGCCAATCAAGATTTGACGCCTATGCTCGGACAAACTCTTGTACATAACAATGACAAAATTTAAACTGTTATAGGGTAACCAACATCACATACATAACATTTTGTAAACAGATAAATCGAATTTTAAATACATAAACACTTAACAACTTTCATAAGCCCCAAAAATTCAGTACTGAACTTTCTTAGCTTTTTCCACTTTCTTACAAACAAAAATGGGTACTATAGCAATATGCTTCTTTGCAACATAAATATTCTGATATGATACCAACCTCTTTACGGTTTTTCTTGACATGCAACCGATGCTCACCAGATTCTTTAGGTGTGAATGACACTGCCAATGTCTCATTTGGTCCTTGCTGTACATCAAGTGGTTCCTCCTTTCCATTTGGTCTTTCAAGAATGGCACTAAGGTATGGCAGATCCTCAGGCAGCTTAATTCCAGGTACTTTCAAATTGGCATCATGGGGACTACCAACCAAAGGCTTGCTAAGAACATCACCATATGGTTCTTCGAAATCAGTGAAGTCTGGTTCTGATTCGGCCATCCTTTCTGTCACTGGCTCAATCACTTCCGTTACAGGTGTGTCTGCATCAACAACATTTACAGAAAACGGACTTCCTTTGACATGGCGCCTGTCTTTCTTAATGCTAATCAAATGCTCGCCGGGTTCAGTTGGGGTAAACTTGGTGCTGATGGTATTTTGTGGGGTAACTCCAAGATCAATCGGCTCCTCTCTTGTCTTTGATGGCCTCTTCAATGTAGCAGCCAAGCGGCTCAAGTCACCAGGTAAGTCTAGTCCAGGAATGTCAAGATCAAGGGCACACTCATCACCAACTTTGGGCTCATCCTTTGATGCTGGCTCCTCCTCAACAACAATTATCTCAATCGGACTTCCCTCAACTGGTCGTCTGTCTTTCAAAATGTCAATGACATGCTTTCCTGGCTGCTTTGGAACAAAGTGCATTCCAAGAGTGTTGTCTGGGTTGGCTGTCAACTTCAGTGGTTCCTTTTCACCATTTGGACGTGTAAGAGTAGCTTTCAATCTATCCAAGTCATCTGGTAGCTTGATGCTTGGAAGTTCCAAGTTGACATCACATGGGTTTCCAACAGTCGGCAGTTTTTCAGCTTGTGGTGCCTCCTCAACCATGACTTTGAACGGGCTGCCCTTGACAGGTTTCTTGTTCTTCTTAACATGTATCTGATGCAAGCCCGGCTCTTTTGGAACAAATGTTATTCCCAGGGTGTTATCAGGGTTCGCTTTGACCGGTATCTTCTCTCTCATAAGGGTTGGGCGCTCAAGAATGGCCACAAGGTCTGGCAGGTCATCAGGTAGCACAACGTCTGGCAACTCCAAATTAACATCGCATGGGCTTCCAACAGTTGGTGCTTTCTCAACAGGAGCTGCTTCATCAACCATTATCTTTATTGGACTGTCCTTGATTGGTCTTCGTCGTTTCTTAATGTGTAGTAAGTGCAGACCCGGTTCAGTTGGTACAAAACTAAGTGACAATGTATTTTCAGGGCCAAGCTTCACATCAACTGGCTCCTTCTTCCCTGTTGGTCTTTCAAGCTCAGCGGATAGATGGGGAAGATCATCTGGAAGGTTAACATCAGGCAGACTTAGGTTGACATCACAAGGGTTGCCTACTGTTGGGTTCTTAGCTTCCTTTGGCGCCTCTTCAACCATGACTTTGAATGGACTGCCTTTCACTGGTTTTCGCTTCTTCTTGATGTGAATTTTGTGAAGACCTGGTTCTTTTGGCGTAAATGAAACAGCAAGAGTCTTGTCTGGATTAACGGACAAATCGCATGGTTCTTCCTCTCCATTTGGTCTCTCTAGTGTTGCTTTCAAGTCCTTCAGATCGTCTGGCAGAACAACATCTGGAAGATCAAGATTAACATCACATGGGCTGCCAACAACAGCACTTGGAGCAACTTCTTCACCTGGCACAATGATCACATAAGGGCTCTCTTTAATATGCTTCTTGTTCTTCTTAATGTTGATGATATGCTTGCCAGGTTCAAATGGCGTGAACGTGACTGAGATGTCTCCATCTTTTGTGACATCAACATCTAGTGGCTCCTTCTTACCGTTAGGCCTAATAAGAGAGCCTTTCAGTTTGTCCAGGTCCTTCTTTCTGTCAACATCAGCTGCCTCGAATGGAATCTTGCACGGCTTTCCAACCTCGGGTTTGTCACGTACAAGCAATGGAACTGGGCATCCAGGAAGCTCTTTCCCTCTCTTTTTCAGATGGAGGTCATTTTTGCCAGCTTCTTGTGGCGTGAAATTCGCACTCAGGGTTTTATTTGGTCCTTCTTTCAAATCAACTGGTGTATCCTCTCTAGGAGATGACAGAACACCGCTCAGGGAAGGCAAATCACTGGGTATACGGATATCATCTGGTAACATGTTGAGCTCAGCTTCTTTCCCAACCTCTAGCATAGGCTCCTCTGCAACAACTTTGACATCAATTGGGGCATCCGAAATTGGCTCATTTGCAAATGAAACGAAGATGTTGTACAGTCCTGTCAAAAATTGGAAATGCTGAACAGTGCATAACGTCTAAACGTGGGTTATGTTCAATTACTGTATATAAATAGAGGAGCCCGTGAAAACTATTTCCAAGTGAATGGGGTCTCCCCTGAAAACATATACACTATTATTATTATCATTATTACACTATTAGTACTATATAATTAGTAATATATCCCTCTGCATCCCCTTTGCTATTTATAAATTAACACTATGATTCAGGAATACTTCCCTCTTGATTATGTCACTCATCAAATCTGGATCAAAGAACGCCCCTCTTCCTCATTGCCGTTCTATCGCTAACGTTATTTTTGAGGCTGCGCTTTCCGCCATCAAAGTCTAATAACATGCTATCATCTTTGTCAAGCCACTAAGGCTGTACAAGGCATGCTGTTTCACTGGTAGAGCTTATATCACAAGAACTCATATCTTAAGAACTTATATCTTAACTAATGAATGCAACCTACAACCAAATGAACAAATGTGCCTGAGTGTAAAAGTAAGAACTCATTTTACCTGGTTCACTTGGTATGTAAGTGGCTGTTACGGTACCGTCGCCGTTATCAATGCATTCAACATCAACTTTACTTGGCCCTTCAACAGCAAGTGACAGATCTCCTGGTCCGGCTCCTCTTGTGTCAATGACAAAAGCATTTGGCTTGTTGACATATCCCTTTTCGAGTCCTGAAGTAGAACGAGTTTAAAATCAATAACAAAACTACGTGGCTGTTAGCGAAATCGGACAATTGAGAAGCCTAAAAACTTATCTTTTGTGCTGAATTGTAGGGGGTCGAATTAGCGAGGGGGTGGATATTTTTCTAGATTTCCATAAAGTGGAGGGGTGGTAATAAAGTGACCTATTGGGAAAATCGCAACAACCTTGAAGGAAGTAGAAATGTTGATGATTCCACCAGATGGTGTTGGGCGAAAATTGGATGGGATGGCAGATAGTGTTTTACCTGACAAGGGTTGTAAAGTGCTTGATGGAGATTTGATTCATGAATACTGGGATGAAAGTGACAGTGACAATTTTGCTGATAATGATGACGTCCACATCTTGCCAAAATGGGTGGGGCGGTCATTATAAACTGCTATGAGGGTTAAAAATTTCAAAAAGTGCAATATGACCTCCCTACAATTAAGCACGAAATAGTAATTTGAGAGAAGAGGCAAAATAACAAAAAGACCTAAGCTTTTTCGGTACGCCGTTTACACCATTTTACCGCAAATTTTAATGGTGCTTTTAAGACAGACTGAAAATTCACATAAATACTTGAAATCAACGATTTCATACACTCAAGTTAACCGGACAGTAGAATGCATCTTCCAACCAAGTACTTGAGATTGATATAAGACCTACCTGGCCCGTAGACCTTGACTTTACGTGGTCCTGGCTCAACAACTTTGAACTTGAATGGACTTCCAGGAACGGGCACATTGTCAAACGTTACATCGAGGTTGTAGACACCAAGCTCCTTTGGTACGTATTCAATATCGTATGTTCCATCCCCAAGGTCAATGACATTTACCTTGTCTTGCTTCCCTGACGGCGTTGTTACAAGTCCTTCCAATTTTCCTGATATTTCAAAGCAAAATATTGTGATAACAACACATTTAGTATTCGTACAAACGTTATTCTCAATGCTATATTTATGACTTTTTGGTTGATTATGTTGTATATTATTATTAGTAAAATGAAGAAACATAACATATACGGTGTTTAATACGACACTAAGTTATATCCATTTTAGGATATTTCAGAATTTTACAAAACAAAACGCGTAAGCTTTTCTTTAGCCATTTTGAAATATTCCTCTTTTCCAACACTGTCCAGGTCGTGGAAAATCATATTATTAATTTCCATGACTTTCCAAAACCCGGACAAACCCAGCATATTGCAAACATGAACGTTAATAGATTGTCTGTGTTTTACTGCATATCAGGTTTACTTGGACGAACAGCTTTCGCTTTCTTTCACTGTCAGTCATAGTCAAAGATTAAGTGCTGCAAAGGCCTTACTTTGAAAATTCATGTAGTTTATCATGAAAGAAACGACTTGCTCATGTTCTGATCTTGATTAATTAGAAACACCAAGAAATGAAAACAAAAGTGAATCGTCACATGTTTATATTTACGTGAGAAGCAATTTAGATAAAAGAAAGAGAAAACTGTCAGTTGCGATGCACCATCTGGAAAAACCAAAGTACTGTATACAATTCATTACGAAAATATACAGCAAATCAAGCCCATAATATATATACAAGTCTCTAAACCATTTACCGGCAACATCGATAATCAAATGATGCACTTACCTGGTTCTTCCATCTCTGAACAGTCCAAGCATGACTCCACTGGCAAATCAACTACTGGTTCATCTGCTAATTGCTTTGCGAGGTCATCGGTCTTGATGGGACTGGTATCTGGTCCGTCGGTTGCTTTAGCTTTGAATGGTGATCCACGCACTGGCTGTCCACCGAAATTGACATCAACAAGATGATCTCCGGGTTCCTCAGGTGTCCAAGAACAAGCGTAAACGTTGTCGTCCACTTCTTTCACCTCACAGGGCAATTCATCACCAACAGGGTTTCTAACTTTCGGAGTGACATTTCCTTTGATAAAGAGAGCAAGCGTTAACTAAGTAGAAAGAGCAATGGGCCCAATACAGAGCCTTGCGGTACACCACGAGACTCCAAGTAAGCTAGGTCTTCTATTAACAGAAACATATTGCTTCCTATCAGAAAGATATGATCAAACCATTCAAGGGCACGCCCACGAATGCCAGTGTTCTAATTTTGAAAGCAAAATTTTATGATTAACTGTAATGAACGCTCTTTGCAAATCAATGAAGATACCACAACCAAATCTTTTGTTAACAAGTGTATTTTTACAGCTTCTGCAAAACTTACAAGGGCATAGTCAACTGAGTGATTTTCTTGAAACTCAAATTTATTACGTACTTCAAGAAAATTATAAAGCTGTCTGTACATTAGCTTTTCAAATATCTTACTAAAAATGGATAAAAGAGAAATTTGTCTGTAGCTTGATGGAAGCGCTGGATTTCCTTTTTTGAAAAGAGAAAATACTTTGGCAATCTTAAATTCATCAGGGTATATACCAGACTGAAGTGAATTAATCATTATTTGATATGAGCTATCTTATGGCTTTTCTTTAAAGCAATACCAATTGACCTCACCTTTACCAGCTTTTCTAGCATCAACTTCAAATTTCGAAGGCTTTCCGACCACGGGATTCTTTACACCAGGGCCACTAACTTTGCATTTTGAGGCATCGCCCGTTGGGTTTGCTTGAACACGGAATGGTGCTTGGGGAACTGTGTCACCACCATACTTGACTCCGATTGTGTAACGGCCTAAAATAAACACGAGCATGCTTGAAAATCTTACATAGCAAATTAAAAGAGGGACGTGTAATTTCGCACCTAGGTACAAAACACAAACAAGAATCGTAGTTAAATAACCTGGGCTCACTTGCTCTACGGTTGGAAGCCGCTTAACTAAATTGGAGGGAATAGGCCGTAAGGTCGTAGATAGCTGAATGAGATTGGAGGGAGGCATGTGTAGAGGCTACAATAGGCACGTCGCAAACCCTAATTTATAATCTCAATAACTATTTCAGGAGAGAATGGTCCCTCATTAATCCCCACTGATGAAATGGCTGCTTGCCCCAAAAAGAACGCAGTTATGAAGTAAATCTGAGCTATATGGCAAAAATGACGTGGTTTAATACCTTTACTTGCCGTGCTCGAATCCCTACCAGCATTTTTCGACTCCTTCCGAGGAAATTTCGACTTTCCTACGATTGCCTTGGAGTCATTTACACCAAATTTCGAAGCTTTCACGTTTGAATTAGAATCTTTTACGATAGTCACTGAATCTCTCAAAACAACAGATTCATGCTTTACAACTTTAGCACTTTTCCTAATAACTTCAGTGTCTTGTTTAACAACTCTAGAATCTTCCCTAGAAACTCTTAAGTCTTTTCTAGCCCCGCTAGATCCATTTATCCGCTTGGTTCTTTGCATGTTTCTTTCATCAAAAGCGAAGCGTACGGTCGCAGAAAAACAACTGTGGCATCAAAGATGCATTAGTCTGGCGAAAGCACTTCAATCACACACAAACATGAAATTGGGCCATTGTTATGGAAGTGAAAGCAATTAGACAGAGCACCAACCATATCAATAATCAATGATTTGGTGGCTGTATTATATAATACACACTATCACACTATGGATATGACCGCAAACGCTGCAATTGGTATGTCTGATAAGGCCTATAACATAATTGCGTAGGAACCTCCAGCCAATTCCTGTAGACAGTTGTTATTTAAGAAACTATAAAGGCTATTGCAGGTTATTTAGAAAATGCCAATCAACTAAGTGTGGTGCAATAACTCAATTCTAAAGCGGGTATTTTTCAAATGACAAGACAGTCACACAAACAAAGCAGAAAACTGAAGGGGCTCCACAAAGCTCCATTCCATCCTATAATATCCAATTTGAAACAAGTGACATCAGAGCACCTACTAGCAACCCATTAAAATTAATTCTATGCCTTTCTAGGAAATAAAAGAACTTGCACGAATCCAGAACAGGCTTAATGCAATAACTTTCATAAAGCAGTATCCTAAAAATAATAATAAATCCATATAATTTTGGTGAACCATGAAGGTTGCTTGACTAACTTGACATATAAGCTGGTAACCACAAACGATTTTGAGACACCTGGACTTACCAATTTCAAGATCCCGTGCCATGCACGAAAAGAAAAGTTGCGGAGAGCATATGCATGTATACATTAACTAGCTAACATGCGACTTCAGTTTCGTAACATCAAACAATGATTCTCAAAACATCCATCAAAAACATACGGCCTAAACGCTCAGTGCGCCATGGGCCTAGCGACGCCCAGTGCATGGGGGGTATCCATATGAAAGATCAAAATACACTGTAGACAGAAAGCACATACACATCTGTTTGAATTTAATCCTGATGGTGAGTCTTGAAACCTACCTTCCACATCTGGCACATATTTGACTGTGTACGTGCCATCTTTGTTGTCTGTTATCTCTGGCTTCCTAGGCTTTCTGTCCGGCCCAGTTATGTCTACCTCAAGTGGGGCTTCGCCTGCTTTTGACGCATCGACTACAAATTCCTGAGGGAAGCTCGCATCTACGTTCTTCTTCAGGCCATTGCCACTACATTTCACCTTGCTGGCATCAACCGGCAGGAATGCTGGTACGGTGAATGGGCTGCCAGGAACATGCTCATCAGCAAATCGAACATTGATCTCATGATCGCCTGGCTCAATTGGAATATAGCTCACTGTGCAGGTGCCATCGCCATTGTCCTTGCACGTGATCTTAGCCTCCGCTGGGCCTTCGATGGCGAGGCCAAGGTTTCCCGCTCCTGCATCTTTGGTGTTAATAACAAATTCGTTTGGCTTGTCAACGACCGCCTTGTCGAGTCCAGGTCCGGATAGTTTGACTTTACCAGCATCACCCTGAGTAGAAACCATTTATGATAAAATGAATGTGACAGACATGCAGAGCGTTCAATAATATTTAGAGCAAGCGGCTGATTATGAGTAATAGCCGGCTGTGCCGCATGGTGGGCTACTCATTATGTGTACTTTTTTACGTCATTTTAAGCCAAAGTAGAAGGCAGTTTAGACAGAAGTAGCCCGTCATAAATCGCCGTTAACCGCCTTACATTGAAACCTCTGGACATGGATTTCACTTAACGCTATGGAATGAAGAAACTCCCAATTCAATGGCGAAATAGACGCAGGTTTAGATTATGACAATTCACAAGGGCCCCTAAGCTTTTGATATTCCAAAGGCCCCTTAGGACGTCCAATAACCCTCACCCTACAATTTGAGATCCCAAGATTTAGAGAGGCAAGTATTTCGCACTATTTTGTGTGAAAACTATGAAAGAGCACTAATCTTACTACAGTCCCAAGGGCCCTGATTGTCTTCCATTACGCCACTGGCTTAACAAGAGTACGAAAAAGGACATTCGACTTTCCTATCGTGCAACTATCGTGCGCTATAGGGATTGTGAGATAAGTGATCCATTCCTTCACTCGCAACATGAGAGGTCCACTCATGGCCATGTGAAAAGCTAGATATCACAACTTCAAACACGGGCTTAACCATAATAGACATTCCGTCAACAAGTGAATCCACTAATCACCAGCCTACAAGAATAACTGTAAAGTCCTACTAAAGGAAGGCTTGCATACTTTTTGAGCTTAAAACATATCGATTAGACCAACTAAGTATACCAGTTTCATGCTATGAAGGGAACGATTTAAATCTAAGATTCAATACTGCATGTCTCTTAAACATTTTGAAAAATTTGAAGTTCCTTCTACACTGGTAAACTTCAAAAGCAGACACCATGCACGAAGACACAAAAGCCTTTAAACGGCCACCTACCTTCATCAAAGCACTGACAGCAAATGGACTTCCTGGTAACTCCTTTCCGCCGAATTTCACCACAACTTTGTGCTTTCCAACCATCTCTGCTGTCCAAGAAATTGTATAATTACCTTTGCCATTATCTTTGACCAAAACATCAGTCTGCGATCCATCTGGGTTTTCAATACTGACCGATAATTTACCTGGGCCTAGGCAAAGGAGAACACTTTGACATTAATTATGAAATTACACAATAACTATTAGCGGACCTGAGCAAAGTTTAGCGTGCGCCAAAATAATAAGCTAACAGTCCAATTCAGAGGCTAGGATAGTACAGCTCTTCACAGCAAAAACCATAATATCTGCCGTTAGTCCCTTGAACACCCATTGTGTTGGTATCCCCGTCCTATATTCGTTGCAGAAATGGGAATGTAAGCCATCACCCTCTTCATACATTCAATCAATAGTCGAAGTTCTTAGCTATTTGGAAATGCATCACTTCTCCCTCCAGTGCTATTCGTATGGCCTTCAAGCAACACTGTTTTAAGCCGGAAGGTATTTTATAGTTCGTCTATAGGAAGCGTTCCATGACTTTTGGCAGACACTAGCCCTTCATAACGAAATTGGCTATTCGTAATAAACAATAGCTCCTCGTCTCAAGAGACTAGCTGTTTGTAAAAGAGAATTGCTCTTTGGAGGCGCAAAATTTCGTGAAAATTAATAACCAAGAGGTTGGAATAAATGGGGGGGGGGTTGGAAAAATTGAAGTCGTGTTTATTGTGATGAGCAACTTTCACACTCTCTTTCATACGCTAAGAAAACATCTGAAGAAGAGAATAGCAAATAATGTTGACTTCACTGAATAAACCTCAGAAGATACTCCACATCTAGCACAAAATCCTAGAAACTAATATTTGGGGGTTGGAATAAGAGCACGGGGTTGGAAGAAATTTCAGCGGAGGGTGCCATTATTCGGCACTCAAGAATACAATACACCAAAGAAGATGCCAGTTCTGAAGTGGTAGCAATAATAAGGAGAAAATGAAAGCTATTTAGGACAGACACTTCAACAAATAAACAAACGTACCAGCTTCCTCTGGGCATTCCGCTGTGAACGATGCCTCTTGTCCCACAATCACTTCTTCCAATCCTGGTCCATAAACTCTGCATTTAGAGACATCAATTCCTGGTTCCACAGCAACGCTGAACGGGCTTTTTGGCACATCATCACCTGCAAACTTCACCGTAATTGTATACTTGCCCTTCTTTGGTGGAACATAGGTGACAATGTACGTGTTGGGCTTGTCACCTTCTTTAACCTGGATATCATCAACTTTTGGCATCCGCCGGCTATCTGGCTCTATGCTTACATCTACCTTACCTTCACCAGCTTCGGATGCATCAATCTCGAAGTACGTTGGCTCTTCGGCTCTGATGCCAGATGGTTCAATCCCTGGGCCTGTCACCTTGACCTTGCTTGCGTCTGCAGCTGGCTCCACCTTGACACGGAATGGACTTTTGGGGATCTGTTTGCCGCCATATGTGATGGTAATTGTGTAAGTTCCTATAGAGGATTGAAATATCAATAATGCTCTAAGAAAGGACAAGCTAAATAGAGCAAGATATCGTAGTCTAAACTCTCAGGTAAAAGTACATTCATATTCATATTACTTTTACACGAAAAACCCTTCAACTATGTTATAATAAACTAACCGACGCACCATAATAATTCAAGTATATCATAATAGTCTAGTCAAACATCATAAAGAAAAATTACAATAAATCTTAGGCTGCTCTACCAGGTCATGTTTGATTTATTTTCAGATCAACAAATACACTTTCAATTGTTTTTTGAAGTGACAGAGCGTGGGAAGTTCCCTAATGCTTAAGGGGGTTTCACTCTAGGTTTTAAGAGTTGAGTATGAAAATCCTAGCTTGGCATACTCTGGATTATACTTAGGAATCTGGATATTTTTGCAAAATCGTGAATTGTTTCTGGAGTGGTGGGACCTTAGAGTGAACTTGTTCCATAGATTTTCTGGGCACAGCTTATTAAAGATCTTATAAACCATAACGGTACGATCATATGTAATAAGCTGTTTAACTGATAGCAATTTTGGTGTCCAGTTGTCTTTTATCCTGTACGTATGAATCATAGAAACAGCTCTGTCTTGGAGACGTTGAAGAGATTCTATTTTTGAGTTTGATAGACTACGCCCAGATTACATCAGGTTCTATTCCCATACCATCTCGGCAAATTGGCGACTAAAGTCTTAGCTACAAACAATCTCATTGTCAGTGTTCTATTGATGCAAAAACGCAAATTCTTCCAGGGGCATTTGCACTAAGTGCGGTATGGGGTGGGTGAGATGCCCTACCAATTTGGTAAGTGTTCGTAAATGGGGCGGTAAACTGGCAAATTGTTGGTAAACGGACGACAATGGTCGGAAAAGGAGATAGTGCTCAGCAAAAGGCGACAATGTTCGGAAAAGGCGATAGTGGTCGGAAAAAGATAACAATGTTCGGAAAAGGCGATAGTGGTCAGCAAAAGGCGACAATATTCGGAAAAGGAGATAGTGGTCTACAAAAGGCGACAATGTTCGGTAAATGGCAATTATTATTTTCGTTCGTAAACTCGCCTTTACAACTCTCCTCCAACTCAAAAGTGTCAATATACGATCCTGATTTCTATTTGAGATGTGAGCACACGGAAAAGGGGGGGGTCTGAAAAACGTTGAGATCAATATTTTTAAAATTTGCACTCTATCTTACGTCCTGTATGGTGCCCTTAGTATGGATGCATTGTGACAGAGGCCTCAATAACAATATAAATAATCTCCATGTAAGTTTTACGCATTGCATATAAAGACGATATTTCTGACTTCAAAGCATAGTTAGAAAAAGACAATGCTGTGACGATTCATATCAGAAATATTCAACTTCTAATGACTGAGATATGTAAGACGCCACATAGCCTAAACCCACCATTTATGAAGGAAATATTTGATTCTAAACACAACGAGTATGCTCTTAGAAATGAACACCCTATCAAGCTTTTAAGACCCTGAACTGTCTGAACCAGTGGCAAACTCATTTTGGCCCAGTGGCTACATAAACTCATTTTGGCCCAGTGGCTAAACAACGAGTATACCCTTAGAAATGGACACCCTATCAAGCTTCTAAGACCCCGAACTATCACTTTTGGGGAAAAAAGAATCTCTTTTCTTGGCGGAAAGTTGTGGCTTGAACTGTCTCTAGAAACGAAGCAATGTGTAAACATGAATCTATTTAAAGCACGAATAAAGAATTGGAAAGCAGAAGAATTAACTGTCATTTATGTAGGTGCTATGTGGCTCACGTTGGATTTATCTAGTAGAAACTAGAATAAAGCATACGCTATAAATTTTTGGTGTGAAACAAAAAAAATTTTTTAATATTCTTTCCTATTTCTGTATTTCGCATATAGATTTTAACTTTAGTCTTTAACTATTAACTGGATTGTATGTTCTGTTATACTTATTTCGTTGTGAAGTAGGCTTGAACTAGCTCCTAATTAGTTGCTGTACAGCCTTCTGTAAATAAATGATTTGATTGATTGATACGAGAGAAGCGAATGGCGGGAAAATCATACCTGGTGTTTTAGGTGTGTAGGCAACCTCGTCGAGGCCCGGTTCAATTTCTTCCATTTCTATGTCAACTGGCTTTCCAACTTCATCTTCCACAACTACCTTCAGTGGCGCCTTGCCGGCTTTTCGACTGTCAACTGTAATTGGCAGGCGCCTACCAGCCTTGCATCCGGGTTCAAGACCAGGTCCAGTAGCTTTCACCTTGAATTGTGAGAAAAAATTGCGCGAATCAAGAAGCAGCTCTGTCTTCAATAATACATCAAGGTAAAGTAGTGCTTCTCAGTTATCTTTTGCAAGGCCCCCCTATGGAAAGGGGAAATAGTTTGCGCCCCTCACTCCCTTTAAATAAGACCGTTGTCTATCAATATTGTATATGCATGCCTGTTCCCAGGGGTCAAACGCGCCCCCTCTAGCATTGCATCGCACCCCCCTTACGGGGTGCGCCCCACTATTTGAGAAACCCTGAGCTAAGGGATCAACTAAGTTAAGTAAAGACAAATAATTAGCGAGATACTTACAATGTATGGCCATAAAGGAAAATACGCAAATTCCTCAAAATGTATTTTGTCTTAAGTCATGGTTACCAGCAGAGCTCTACCGCATTACGATGTATATCAACTAGCGTAGAACTGCTCGCAGAGTATTTCCGTGGGCAAAAGCCAATAGGGATAAAAGAACGAGACAAGGAATACTACTTTCGACCAGGTAACAACTACTACTGACTAGAATTTTGTGGTGACGGCGTGGCTGGGGAGGAGAAAACCAAAAACAACAAAACTCATAGCCGAATTCTTTTTATAAGAAAAAAGTTTATAAGAAAATGAGGCTCAAATGGTCAAAATCTTAAGAAAATCTGGAGAAAATCACAAGGCTCAATTTCCAAACTTTAGTGTTTTTATTGGCCAAAAATCAATATTTCCTCATAATTGCATTCAAAATGTTATAGATGGACTCCAAATTCAAGTATGCAATATTGATAACGAAATTGTAAACATTTTTGGCCAGTATATTTTAGTAAAAGTTAAGAAAAAGTTAAGAAAAAGTTAAGAAAACCTCAGGCTCAATTTCGGGAACAGTTAAGAAAATTGAGGCTAGGAAAAATCATGGTTTTCTTACAAAAAAAACGTGTACGAAAATAACGCATAGAGGACACAAATGAAAAGCACCCTTGGGTGGCTTAGGCCTTCCCGTCTATATCTTCGTGCTATAGTATCATCAACTTAATAAAATGAAACCATTTACTGGTTTTAGTCACCTATTCAAGTCGAAATGCCGTTTTTTTATAAGAAAAATGTCGATAAGAAACATGGGGCTGAAATTAGGCCGAGTTTCAAAAGCTGCTTTTACTAGTAACTTTTTGATCAAACAAGTAAGAAAAAAGAACGAGCATCCATTACATGCTTCACAAAACCTGAGCATCCCTTTCTTTGCATCACAATTGCCTAATCTAGGTTGCTACTGTCATTAGAAGTCTTTAAATTCAAGAAACATTTACGGCTGGATTTGATAAATATTCAGAAACATTCAGGCTGAAGCAAGAGATTTTGTTCATTATGGTCGTCTAAATGATAAATTTTATGACAACCTCTCTTCTGGGCACTATTTTCATGCTAAAACGAGACATACAAAATAAACATGCTGGATTACCTTTGAGGCATCAAAATCTGAACTGACGATAGCCTTGAAAGGGCTTCCAGGTACATGGACATCAGCAAAAGTGACATTAATGATGTAATCCCCATCGTCGACAGGTAGATATTCTACACTGCACGTGCCATCTCCGTGATCATCACATTTGATTTCTGCTTCAGTTGGGCCTTCAATCGTCAGTCCGATGCCACCTTCACCCGCTTTGCTGGCATCAATTTCAAATGTTGCCGGTTTGTTTGTCTTGCCACCTTTGAGACCGGGTCCGGTTACCTTTACTTTGCTTGGATCACAATACGGTTTGATAACGACCTATATTGAGGGGGAACACAGACGTTAGTTAATTCCGATGTCAATGAAATTCGGTTTGAAAGGCAGAGATTTGAGTTATGCCAGAACATAGTTTCATATTTCAGATATTCAAAGAGGCTCACCTGTCACCAATGATACTGGTTTTCAGGGGGGCATCCACTTAAAAATACTGGTACAAATACTCGCAAATAAATAAATAATTGACTAAAACAAGACATAGTTAAGATTTTAAAAGCTTATACATTAAAACAAGAAAATTTTTGTTTGAAACAAGATAGAGAGGGTGCCTGTCTAGCCTTTAAGGGTAAACAGGCACCTTCCTTTTCTCCCCAAGACGGAAAATAAGCAGGCACCCCGGAGCCGGGGGGCTTGTGGGCTGTAGCCCCCCATCTTTTTACTGGTGTATGATGTGGTACAATAGATAGCCTATCTTATTAAAGATAGAGGCATGTTGATATTGAAAAAGGGGTTTTTCTAGCAATTTAAAGGCGTGCTGATAAAAATTTTTCACGGGCGGAGCCCCTGATCCCATTTCCCAGCACCCATATGGGCTTGACACTCGCCCCCAGCTTCCCATTCAAAAATATCTTCCGGCGTCTCTGATGAGAACAACAACAACGTTATGCTGTACCTCGTAAGGGCTCTTCTGGATGTTTGCGCCTGCAAATTTGATGGTGACAGTATATGTGCCTGGTTTAATTGGCAAGTACGAAACGGAATAAGTTCCATCTCTGTTGTCTTTCAACTTCACCTCCACTGGGTTACCATCTTGGTCTTTGCAGTCAACTTCAACTTTGCCAGCACCTCCTGCTTTGTGTGTGTAAACAGTGAATTCTGCTGGTCGGCCTAAAAAGCAAACAAAATTACTCACTAACTGTCTTGGAATGGTGAAGGAGTTCATACAACAGAATCGATACTTCTAGCTTAAAGGTCGGTTTCCACTTAGACGAATGCACCGATTCGACTGAGGCAGTCGGAGCTTGGTGCATGCGTAGTAGGTTTAGATGTGGATCCCCTCTGTTACCGTCGACCGAATCGGCTAATTGAGCAGTTTAAATAGTTTGAACTTTTCATCGGTCGATAATCCCCTTCTACGCAAGCATCAACGTCCTGGCGCCTCGGTCGAATCGATGCATTCGTCCAAGTGGAAAATGGCCTTAACACTGCACTCTCCCTCTCAAAATCAAGGTTCACCCTACGCAAATTTCACCACTAAGTTACTTGAAAGGCTCGGAATATAACAGAATCAAGGCTCCTAACTTACAACTCCCTTCTGTTAGAATTAAAGTTATTCTACGCTTCACTTACTCAAATAAACATAAGCTTCAACTAAGCATATTGGTATATGCGGATTTTAATTCCAAGCATTTTCTATTTTCTCATAAAAACTGTACATCCGACTTCCCAATTAACTGTCATAAAAACCGTGCATCTGACTTCCCAATTAACTGGCCTACACGTAGACCTGTAGAACGTGGATGGCAGGGGGTCACTGTCCCAAATAATTCACCAAGGATGTATATAGAAGTTCTCTATACTGTCACTCTTACTCACTGCATCATCTACCCCTACATCCACGCCCCCAATTTATTTCAGCTGTCCATAATACTGCATAGCAGAGCCACCGAGAGGAGGTTTGGGGGTACACTGCTGCAAGGCCTTTAAAGTCTAGGGGCCTCCTAAAGAAAGGCTAGCAGAAATTTGTATGGGGCTGACACCCAGGATCCTCTACTTTTCTGCTCGCTTCGCTGGAATGGAGCCTCGTTTTTCTCTTTCGTCCCAGGCACTATGAAATCTCTTGGCGGCCCTGCCGCAGTCAGTAATTTAGTGAAGCAAACGAATGGATAGTCCATCTTTTACCTTCATCACTCGACGGCACATAGACGACCCTTGAGCCTGGGAACACGTCATAGTCAAATATGGTATAAGGCGTTGCTAGCTCGCACGGCATATTTGATCTATTCTGCAACCCAGCCAAATCTAGTACTACGCTCTACGCTTAAAAAGCCAAGAAAGTCAATTGTCGTCAATGGCATACGAAAACTGCAGAATGCTATGATAGGATGTCTGCGGGTAGAAAACAATGGGCCTAGCTGCAGGTTTTGGAAACGCAAAAGTTGATTGTAGAGTCAAGGAAAGGGTACGTATACAAGCGAAATGGCTAGTGTTAAGGAAAGTCAAGATACATCCTATCATACTGTAGAATTAGCGTAGCAGAAAGACTATAACTAGAACACAGGATCCGAAATAAGCAGCTATTTTCTACAAGAATAATACTCCGTGCAACAACATACAAACAGGGTGTGTCTTCAAGAGCAATGGTCGTCAATGTCAAAGAGATCAGCTACCGTAATACGGAAATCTCTCTATAGAATGAAGAATCGAGGTTATAGTAGAAATGCAATATGAGAATGGTAGAAGATTATCTCGAAGAGACAATGGTCCGACTCCATCACGCTAATACCAATACAGGTCATGCCGTCAGGAATATAGCTAATACAGAATGCGAGAATCCACGGTGTATGAGTAAAAGCCAAGAGCAAAAAGACAAAACTTTAACTTGAAGGTTACAACGGATCAATATGTCCTAACAAACACAACAATTGTCCGACAGGCAGCCCTTGTTACACGTTCTGAGTATACGAATGCGATGCAGCGTTATTCTGCAATTGAATTCAAAGTATTCAAGATAGCAATAACAGACAAACGTCTGCTACTTCACAATCCATTCAAAGAGTATGTCCATTCAGTCCATACAAAGAGTATGTCAAAAACACACTAATCTAAGGTCCTTGTGGTTGGTGGCATTCTGTATAACCATGCGTAAGTGGCTCCGGTAACATCTGCAACAGGCTTCAAATGCAATTCAATATTGAGTAAGTTCACAGCCCTAATTGGGCGTTCATCTTCACACTCATTGAAGACCAAGGCGAAAATAAGACACAGCACACCAGCTAAAGATGTTTCCAAAGTAAAGTAGAGCTTCCTGAAATAGTTGACTTGTCAGTAGACAGACAGTTCAGAGTAAGGCTGTGTGCTCTACAATGAAGCTTCGGCTAGAGTCAACAACATCTCACTTTCAATTTTGCAGCTCCCGAAAATTTTATTTGATATCATCGTTTAAAGCATTGTTACCTGTAGTTTAACTAGATACGACATAGAAAGAGAATCCACCTGCCTTTTCCACTAAAATTAAACATTTACCTGCCCAGAAAGCAAATCACCATTATCAATTAATGACCATCATTGTATGAAGTCATTCTGACAAGTTGAACAGCACAGCAAGACCTGAAACTTTTTGTTGTTGTCATGAGCATTTGCGCAACCTATGAAAGTTTCGAGCTAGGGTGAAGCCAAAGGGGTGCTGTGGGAGTGCACCCCCTCCCAACATTTAGCTTGTTGGAATGTTGATGGCATCTTTTATTGCTTTCTGGTTTTTTTGCTGATATATTGGTATTCCTTGTCGTAGAAAAGTCGTCTTTGTCGGAAAATTGTGGTTTTGCACCCTAACAATTTCCCTTAGCTTCGCCCCATGGCTTCGAGTCATCACAATTACTAATGCTTCTAGGCCTAATGGCCTCTCCGATGGTTTCAAGAAACAGGCGTCTTGCATAATTCAATATGAAAAGCGATTGAAAGACGAATATAAAAATCATTAAGCATGAAAGACCCTCAGAGCAAAATACATTCTATCTTTAAGAATATCCAATTTTTCACTGAGCCTCTGTATTCTTAAAATTTTCTGATTTTGAACCTAGGATTATTTAAAATTATTCTTAAGTGCGAAAGTTGCAACTTCGTCTTAAAATTAAAAAATCTACTCAAAGCTTAGTTGACATCTTACTTCATCAAAAAACAAAGGAAAAGCTGAATAAAACAATAAAGATTGTAAGCCTTAATGAAGCTTGAACCTCATGGGGTAGTCAGACTTCGCTCCCTATGGTATCGTCTTTATTACGTAGTCAAGTATTTATTACGTAGTCAAGTATTTTGTAAGTAGCGTTCTAAGTAAATGGCTTCTAGAGCAGCCATGGCCTAGCAGTACTTTCGACTCAGACCTACGTGGTCCTGGGTTCGAGGCCCACCGCAAACCATTGGTGACGTCAGGAAGGGCATCCGGTCCTACATGCTCGTGCCAGAACTAAAGTCCTCTCAGAGGCACCCTCCAAACCCCAAAGAACTGGGGAAATAGGAGGTAAAATCGAGTAATCGAGTTCTAAGTAAATGGCTTCTGTAAGAATCTTATTTGACTAAAACAAAGCTTGAACCTTATTTAATTCTTAAACTATTCCTAATTTCAGCAATTTTGAGACTCGACATTCTTATTAAAAGAGTGTACACCGAAGAGCCCTGAACCGTTTGGTTACCCCCGTCGTCTTCTATGCAGTTGTGATGAATTTCAATCTTTGCAGAAAACGCGTTTAGAATTTAGCCCAGGGGCGAATAGAAGCAAAAGCGTAGGAGACGGGGGCAGGAGGGCTGCAGCCCCGAAGTTGGGCAGAAATCCATATCACTCGGGCAAATTTTCTGAAAGAATAGGAAATTCTGGCAACTTTTCTACCTGCTCTCCAGATCTATTTGATATTTCGGGCAGAAAATTTACAGCCCCCCTAAATTTGACTTCCTCCTACGCCCATGAATAAACTTAGTTGACCTCATAAAATATTTAAATATTTGATAGCTAGGAATCTGTTTGCCAGCCACCTATGTTTGCTTCTATAAACCTGGTATTATGATGAGATCGATTCAAAGGAGTGCCATGGTATTTGCATACAGTTTATCGTTTGTTAAAAATATTTTCAGAAGATTGCAGGTTGCAATGTTTTCCAAATCACAATTTTGACGCAACTGCTAAAACTATAATAAACCTGTGCCGAATCACGAAACCATTAATAATACTGGTCATTCATTCGACATTAAATCTTCAACATTAAAAGAAGTGGATCAGATATTGGGAATTTGTAAAAATTCATATGAGGAATTGTTAACACTGCACATTTTTCCTGAGTCTCACTAAGTAAGATTTTGGATTTACTGCTTGATGGATACGAAGATCAATATTACAATAAAATGGATTAATATTTAAAAAAATAGCTTAAGTACTTTAATTCAGAAATACATAATATCTGTCTTCTGTAATCTATGTCCATAACAACTGATCCCCGGAATCTCAGAAAGCCTATCTTCTTATCCTCAATCTTCACAATAGGGCATCTCTAACATAAAGTACTGCCAAGACAAGCAAACGAGGCCAGTCTCGTGGAGACTGCTGACAACAGATGATGATGTACGCAGTTCTAACAAGTCTTATGGCATTTGCCACAATTATCCAGACAACGGCCCACGATCGCAACGGTCCACGCGTTCTGACATCCTAGGTGTAATTTTTTCGCACGTCTCCCTAAATGCTTTTATATTGCAATTACGGAATTACAGAAATATATTGAGGAATGGGCATTTTTGTGGTCCCGTCACTCTTGAAAAACATTCTGAGCAAAAAGCACTTTAAAACACGGTTTCCGGTGTCTTGGGGTGCGAAATGCTAAATTTGTGGAAACTTCTTCACACGAAAGTCCGATGATATTCTTTTGTGCTTAATTGTAGGGGGGTCATATTGCACTTTTTGAAACTTTTCACCCTTCACAACAATTTATAATGACCCCCCATTTTAGCAAAATGTGGGCATCATCATTATCAGCAAAATTTTCACTGTCATCTTTATCCCATTATTCATGATTAAACTCTCCACCACGCACTTCACAGCCCTTGTCAGGTGGAACACTGTCTAGCACTCCCTCCAATTTTCGCTCAACACAATCTGGTCAAATCATCAACTCTTCTAAATCCTTCAGGGTTGTTTCCTGGTTGTTCACTTTATTGGTGCCCCTCCATTTTATGAAAATCTAGAAATATATCCACCTCCAGCTAATTCGGCCCCCTTACAATTAACCACAAAAGAGTACAAATAAATTAGTAATTTAGATACAGTTTTAACACATAAATTGGCAGTCTGCTCCCCCAATGAGAAAACGAAATTAAGACTACACGTTTTTCTATAAGAAACATGAGGCTGAAATTTGGCTAAAATTAAGAAACATTTAAGAAACACTGACAGGCTGAGTTTGAAACAAAAACTCAAAAGAGCTGTCCTTACATGAAAATTTTTGATTGAGCTGGAAACGAAATTGAAAAAGCATCAATCACACCCCCCGTAACAATTCGTGACAAAAATGACCATACACCCACCTCTTAGGTGTTACGTAATTTTTGAATGGCACCTAATATTTCGTCACTTGGGACTTCCAACAACAACAACAACAACGCAGAATAGGCAACCACTATGCAAGTAGTATAATGTTCAGGTTGTGCGAGGCATGATGGGGGTCATGGCTCTTTTTTATGTAACATATTTTTTTCGAAATGTATCTTTTCTTGAAACTACATTGAGGTTGAGCTTAAGCTTTTTGCGTATGTTTGTGTTTTCCGAAACAATGCTATCACTTCGGGATGTTTCTCTAACTTCTGCCCTGTGATATTATTCTTTCACAATAGATTGAATGATTACTTGTTACATGAAAGCATAATATAATAATAATAATGATAATAAATATATATATTTAAGCACGATGCCCTATCATCGAGTTGAAACGCTGCTCTTCCTAGGGGTCGTGCTTGATTGCTACTACCCATCTCAGCTTTTCAGAAGCTGTTTCATTTCCTTTTTGAAGCGCACTAGAGAGGGGTAGTTTCTATGTTGTTGTGGGATCTCGCTTCCATGTGAAGGCTCCTGTGAATTGGAAACTATTCTTTGTAAATTCTAGTCGAGGCTTTGGTATGTGCAAATCTCGGCTATTTCTGGTGGAATAGCTTGAGATCTGGGATCTCTTGGCAAACTTATCTTGTAAATTTTGTGGACATTTGCCATTAGAGATTTTGTGTCATCAAAGTAATGAGTACTATGGGCGTCTTCAGATTCCAACTGTTACGCAACAAGGGGGTGCGTGGTACTGGATTTGCTACGATTCGCTAAAAGGGGTGGGTGGGTGGGTGGGGGGCAAAATGGGAGAAGTAATGTTTGAATGGCCCCTTAGGAAATATCCAAGCTCAAGCCAGAAAGCTTCTTATAAAAAATGAAGAAACGCAACAAAAATGGCATTCTAAAAAGCAGAAGATTAAATAAACAGTGAATTCTGAGCTTTTACAATGATAAATAAATTCCAAATCTTTAAATTCACAAGGTATTGTCACACACGCACACACATGCACACGCAAACACACCGGCGCGCAAACAAACATGCGCAAGCACGCAAGAATTCAAGCGCAGCGTAGTCCCCTGTGAACCCTAGCTGGCATTTCTGGTTACGCGGCTAACATCATAATAATTTTTCAGAAGCAGATAACTCATCTAAAATACGTTCTTACGAAAATCATTCAAATATGAGACCTGCTTTAAAATCTAGTCATTCAATCCTTGAGCCTTCATGATTTTTCCAAAGAACTCTATCAACTATAACACACCAATTACTCCTTTCTGTTAAATCAACTCTTTCATCTACTCACTCTCTGGGCATACCTATTCAACAATGGTAACCAATAGCAGTCCTACAGCCTGATTAACTGTCTTTGATATAATATTTAAACAATCCTTTCTTTCCAATTTCATATCATTCGTTTATTGATGTGCCTATTCAATTCTCGACATACAGTTCAAAGTCCTACTGAGCTTTCTTTGATAGAACCTGTAAATTCTACATAACTGCGGGTCTAGTTTCGTCTCATCAGCGCCACAAAATAGCGCCGACGGCACGTTTCTCCGTTTTCTTATTGCTCACAGACCGGGTCTCACGCGTTAACTGTGCAAAAGGTGCAAAAGAACTATTTATCTTACCAGTCATGCATCCGGGTTTCAATCCGGGTCCGTCCGCATAAACCTTGCTGGCATCCCCTTTGGCTGTTATCTTCACTCTGAAGGGGCTTGTTGGAATGTCAATTTCTTCACACATCACATGTATCACGTACTCGCCCTTCTCTTCTGGGAAATACCTTACGGTCAGCTGACTTGGCCCAGTTTCCTCTACTTCAACTGGCGCTTTTCCTGGTCCCTCGACGGCGAATGTGAGGCTGTCCAACTTGGCGCCATGAGCTTCTACGTAGAACTCTGCTGGCATTCCTTCAATGCCTAGATAAAACAAAGATATGTGGCTTCTTACGACCTTGAAGAAAACTCATGTCAACACTGATTTCATCCTTGAAAATATTCCTATATAATAGTATTTACTTAACCTACCACGAATCTTCGGTAGTGGTGGGAAATTGAAAAAGGAAAGGGAGGGAACCTCCTCCCCCTAAATAATTTCTCTATAAGCATATACACCATTTCGTGACTTCATATACAACATTCAAGATGCCTTTGCCTGCCTAAACTAGTATCGAAGTGTCCACAACTGTTCTGCGCGAACTTGCACTGTCTATTTCACTTACTCTCAAGTGCAAAATAAACAGGGGTTGGTCCTAATAAACAGGTGGGTCAGAAAAAATTCCGAAATTTAATCAATGGAGAGGGGTCAAAATAAACGGGGGGCTACAATCTGATAAAAGCCCTTAAATGATTATACAAGGACAAAAAGAACAAAAGCAGGTTGTCATAGAGCATAAAACTAAAATATTTACAGTAGTGTGCTATTTTGCCATGAAAATTGGGTGTAAATAGGACTAACAGAGAAAGGAAATAAAATAAGGGAGTTTGTAAAAAAAGTCAATTTCTTCAAAATTAAAAAACGGGGGGTCCTAATACGGTACCAGGGGTTGGAAAAAATAAAAATTAAAAAGCAGGGGGGCGTTTATTTGGCACATGAGAGTAAAAAGCTTTAGCTCTTGTGTGACGAGGTATTTCCCTAGGCCTACGAAACAATCAACAACATACCGCCTTCCAGGCCTGGGCCCCAGGCTTTAATCTTGCTGAGGTCTGCACTTGACGAGACAATAACACGGACCGGACTCCTGGGTACTGGATCCTTATCATAGTTAACCTTGACAATGTAAGTTCCTGGCTTCAGCGGTTTATATGTGCAAGTGTAAGTCCCATCTCCATTGTCTTCAACGTCACAAGCAACGTCACCTTTTCCTGGTCCCTCCACAGATATATCGAGGTTCCCTGGACCGACCTCTCTACAATCGACAGTGAAAACTGCTGGTTTTGCGGTTTTAAGCCCATTTTCCAAACCTAAAATGTAAAATATAAAACCATCTAAAGAAACAAACAAAAATTATGAGGACTAATAATTTGTGAATAACGTAGACAACTACTGACAATAAATATATGAACAAGTTAATGAAAGAATGACTGAAAAAGTAAAGATAGGCCACTTAGTGTTCATTTTCATTTTCTATTTAGGAATTTAGAGCATATTTTTGCCAAAATTTATGATTATTTTTAGAACTATGGATAAACTTTTAAGACTTTATAGGAGATTTTCAACTTAAAAATATTTTCTAACACAAAAAGTGTAGCACTTTCATGTGTGCTTCTCAGTTATTTTATGCAAATCCCCATGGAAGAGAAAACATTTCACTCTCCTTATTCAATGTAAGTAAGATCATTATATACAAACATCGTATGAATTCACCTATTTCCAGGGTTACACGCCCCCTTGTATCACATCACGCCCCTCAAAGGGGCGCCTCCCACTATTTGACAAACGCTGGTGTAATAGGAATAAGCAGACATTTTCCATGCTCAAGAATTCTGTTAGATTGATGTTATGTTTTAAGAGAGCTTTACTATCTTCACGTTATTCGTTTTTTCTACGTTTCCTTTGCTATCATGGATAATATCTGATGCTAGAACGGAACTTTTGAGAAGTTTTGGAAATCTAGGGCTTCTTTAAGAATAATTCAGGATTTTCAAGAACAAGGGTAAACTTTTAGGATTTTTGGACTACATGATCGATTGGGAGGCTTGTGAAGAGCAGAGCAAATAATGACTGAAAATGAATGAATGAAAGATGTAATGAATGAATGCATGGAATATTGAATTAATAAATGAATGAGTGAATGAATCAGTCAATTGATGAATGAATTGGCATTGTTACCTGGACCACTAATCTTCACTTTGAAGGCAGCTTTATCGACTTGAACTCTGAATGGACTCTTTGCAATCTCGGCATCTCCGAATTTGATGCAGATAACGTACTTTCCTACAAGTGTTGGCAAGTATTGGCATGCATAAACACCGTCACCCTTTTCTTCGATCTGAATCTCCGTCTTCTTGTTCCCTTTTGGGTCAATTATATCCACATGGACTGACCCGTGTCCGGCGCCGGTCGTGATAACCTCGAATTTGGCCGGCCGGTTCACAACAACACCGGTAGGCTCTAAACCAGGTCCCCTGGCATAAGCTTTGGATGCATCAACATCAGAGGAGACAGTGACTCGGTATGGACTGTTTGGAATATGGTGTCCACCAATTCGAATATGAACATCGTATATACCTATATAAAATGACGAGCGTGAGTTGGAAATTCAGTTAAAAACATTCTTGATATGAGTTAATTAAACACACTTACCTAGACATATGAGAGAAACAAGCTTTGTCTCCAGGGTGAGTGGGCCAAGCGGCCCAGCCAGTTCCATTAGCTTAACTGAAGTTAAGCATGGCTGTGTATGGTCAAAAACTGGATGAGCGACCTTTCAGATGAACTACCAGAACAGCTCACTCCGCCGTCCTTCGGATGGGACGTTAAACTAGGGGTCCCATGCCTGGATGTGGCATGCATAGTAGGCCTAAATTAGCTGGTAAAGCTAGGTATAACAGCTTACTCAAAATAAAGTCAACAACAACAACAATCAAACCCTGGGTCTGGTACTCCAAGGAATAGTAGAAACACTCGGTGCCCTAAAGGATTCAGTACGATTCAGGGGTGGAAATAGCCGTCTGACGTCGGAAATGTCCGGCACAAATACTCAAACCGCCGGGAACACTAAGAAAAGAATTGTGAAAATATCTAAAAATTGTGAAAAAAAATTTTGTTTCACCAGGCAATCTCTTCATGTTCAGCTGAATGAATGATCCCAATCATATGGAAACCTGCATTTTCGAAAAATCTTCCGGGGCTCTGCCCCTGGACCGTGCTGGCGGCTCAATTTGCCCCCAAACCCTATACTTCCACCCCTTGTGATTGAAGCCCACCTTAATTTTCCTTCTAAGTAATGCAAGAAATTGTCTCTTGACAACCTATGAGGGGCTGCTGAAAAGCTTGGGCGTCCCTAGGAATTGCCCCAATCCCAACCTATTTGGGTTACCCTACTGCTAATGCTCCTCCTCAGCACAACACTCCTTATAAAACTTACGCATTGGTGAAGAAGGAACCTGAACACTATACTTTCAACAACATTTGCATTACAACATAGACTTCGAACTGGCACTCATTCCAAACACAAAACACTCGTGGTTTTTCGCAACAAAAGGGTAGAAAAATAATCGGTCTTCCTAATCCTGGGCAGGGTATCTAATCTCATAAGGGGAATAATTCAGACTGTCAATTATAACTTTATCGCCATAATAAAAAAATGTCTGCATCAAGGCCTAAAATTAAAAACGAATTCGACTGACTTAAAATTGATGGGAGATTAACGACGATTAATAAATATAGACGTACACTGGTGACGACCATAAATCGAAGGGAATAAAAGCAATGCTTTCATAGTCTATCATCTATCTATACCTAATCTCATTAACCACAACATCCCTTCAGAAATACTTCATATCTTACGAAATTAAATTACAATAACACCAATTTTCGTAAGCACACACCTGGAGTTGGTGCCACATATCTGCACGAAAAAGTATTATCGTGATTATCTGTGACTTCACAATCAATTTGCTTTCTTCCTGGTCCGAAAACTGACACATTAACCTTTCCCCTTGATGATCCGGTTGCTTCGATGTAGAAGTCCGCTGGCTGGTTTGCAATCACACCCTCTGGTTCCAGACCCGGACCCCAAGCACGGCACTTGGATGCATCTGTCATCTTCTGCTTGATGGGAGCACCTGGCTTTACTTTAGCTTCAGGGAAGTACGAGACATAAGTCATCACACTGAGCTCGTCAACATTTGGATTTGTTATCTCCTCCGGAGTGATAACCTAAAGAAACAAAAAGTTCATATGTTATATTGAGGTGAATGACCCTTCCTCTTTTGACAGAGTTCAAGCAAGGGATGCACAATGGGGGGGGGGGG